>KN492789.1:41636-73236 GCA_000787155.1 Scartelaos histophorus
GAGCTGGTCAGTACATCAAATTCTGAATAATATAGTGAAGGTTATTAGTATAAAAAAAAAATAAATCATCAAGTAAGCTATATTGCTTGATAAAAAATCTGTAAAATTCTCAAATTCCGCAAAAATGTGTAATTTGATTGACTTATTTAGAAAGGTTTTTTAGACCTCAACTTATGCATTCAAGATGCAGCACACACACACATATGAAATATTAATGTTTTACCTCATACATAAATAAATAAACAATAATAAATACCAACCTGAACTACAAGCAGATTTCTCCCCATCTGAGTAGTAGGATAAGGCACAATGCTTTTTTCCAACAGTTTAATTCTGGACCTCTTGAGCATCATACCAGTGAAATAACCCTCCTCACCTCCTTGAGTAATCAGTAAAACAATGTTTATGACCCTCAGACAGTATTGGGTAACCTGTAAACCAGCATCATCATACACAATACCTTCAACAATAAGGTAACTGACAGCCCTTTTCTTCAAGTATTGCACATAGGGAGGAATAAGCTCCTGTAAGAAAACCACATCTGGAGTGTATCTATAAGAAAAACAGAAACAAATAAAGAAAAATACTTACAAGTGCAAGTCACCCAATTTACCCTTCAGCTTACAAGACTAAGTAGGAGCAGAGGCCCCTGGCCCGCTCAACGAGGTTATCTGTATCAAGACCATCTACATTCCAAGTAATAAGAGACAGTTTGTTGTCATCTTCCTCTGAAGGTTTTGAAGATGAGGGGCTGTCTTCAGTCAAATCGATGCTGCAAAGTTTAAATTACATTTAGTAAAACTAGACAGCAAGAGGCATTTGTAAAAGAAGATGCTTACCATTGTTGTGGTGCATTTTGATCCATCTTTCTTTTCTTTGTTTCAGGACTTTTTAGCTCTTGAGAATCTTTCACTTCAAATACACTTTCCAAATCTGCCTCAAAGAACGAATTGAGTGCTCTCTGAAATGCATAATACAAAATCAGGAAGTCTAAAAGTTTATTTACTTTATAACCACAGACCCATTGCTCCTGTCTGTGTCAGCTGGTTCTTTTCTCAGTAAAACTTTAATTATAATGCAACACCCATCTGTTTGACCAATATTTATTTACTGTAATTTTCTACATTTGTAGATGATTACTTGTCACAAGTTTGGTCAGGTGATCACTTGAATCTTTATAAAACAGCTGTGGATAAAAATGTTCATGTTTGAAGATGTGCTCTGACTACGAAACAGTGGTGATATTAAAATTAAAATTATTGGGCGTTCCAAAGAACTGCTATGTATTTACTTTCTTTTCTCTTTACTTTTTACAGTCTAAAAAATACATGCAGAATAGAATACACACAAAAATAGTTAACAAATGGATCAATTGTTCGTCTTGTTTGAAAATACAAACCTGCCAGAGTTTAATTACAGTTACTTGTTTTGGATTCATTACACAGCAATGAATGGATTTGTAAATTGTGAGATACACATTTTCAGTGGTAGTTGGCCAATTACTACTGCACAAAGCAATAAGTACAATTTTAAATTTGAAACATAATTTAAATATACATATACATACGCTAAAACACATAACAGTACCTCCATTTCCCAGTCATTTTCAGCTAGGTAGCACTGAGCTACAGCTGAGTCAGTGCCCGCAACTGAAGCAAACTCCTCACATAAACGAGTCCGGCTTTCCACATCTGACACAGATGCTTCGTCTGGTTTTGCTGTAGTAGACATGTGTCCTCTTTTCCAAAAACACAATAAAGACAAATCCAAGTCAATTCATGCCGCCGCGAACTAATTTCCGGTGTTACAATGAAATATTTTCGGGTGTGCTAAACCAACAAGTTTTCTATATTTTAAACCATAAAAAGAAATCCAATCATAATTAATAGAAAAAATTGTACCTTGTACCCATGGTCAGCTTTTTGTTATTGAAGCCTGGTCAAAATCGCTAAAAAATAGTTTTGGTTATAAATGTTTACTTCGTTTGGGTGACTCGGAATTATATTATGAATGCAACAGTTTCCGGTTTGAAGTAAACACAAGTTTGACATTGGACATTTTCGCCTTAAAGATGAGTTTGATGTCTTTAAATACAGTGAGGCAGTTGTTTAGAGCAATGGCCGACACACCAGGCTTTGACCGAGTGCTCAACAAGGTGACGATGCTTGATATGTGACCGATTTAGCAGTTTTTATTAGCATGTCCGTTCCTAACTAAATGATACGCTCGAGTAGCCTGACGATCAGCTTTCTTAGGTGGATGTCTTGTCTGCTAGCCCTGGGAAGGTGGTGTGTGAGATGCAGGTTGCAGACGAGCACACGAACCGTGGGGGGACGCTGCACGGTGGGATGACCGCGACTCTGGTGGACGTGATTTCCACCGTGGCCATAATGTACAGCGAGAGGAGCGCGCCAGGGGTCAGCGTGGACATGAATATAACGTAAGACTGTATATGAGATAGATGAGCGAATATTGTCTCAAAACAAATCTCTAAGGCTTCATGTGTTTGTACTGACTGATTATTACACCGTTTAATTACATAAAAAAGTTAAAGATATATTCACAGTTACAGTCAGTATCAGAATCATTATATTTTAGTTAGGTCCATGACATTAAAACACTGAAAGTAAGAGCAATTTAGTTCCTTCATGAAGCCAATATTTCTTCAGTTATTACACAACTACTGAATATGTTGTCTTAACTTTTCATAAATCAATGGATTGCATCAAGTGTTGATTTCTTGACAGTAATTGTTTAGGATTCTACAAAAACAGCATTCTTTATGGTATGATTTTTGTTTTAAAGATACATGAATGCCGCCAAGGTTGGGGAAGACATCCTCATCACCGCCCAGGTTCTGAAACAGGGAAGAACATTGGCTTTTGCTACTGTTGACCTGACGAACAAAGCCACTGGAAAAATGATTGCTCAAGGAAGGCACACTAAACACCTCGGGAACAGCTAAATCACGTGTTTAGTCCAATGTCAAATACTGTAACTGTTGAGCCTGTAAATATTTTTGCTATCTTACATTCTCATCAGTGTTCGTGATTCATGCACATGCAATAAAAACGGACAAAGGTGTATTTTTTTTCAGAATGCTGTATTGGGATATGCTCAGCTGTAATGAGAATCAACAGAAAAATCCAGAGTCTTTTTTATCATTTCAACAGAACAAGAATCAACAAGGAGCAAGTTATTTGTTCATTGTCAGTCTTAAACAAGCAAGCCCATAAAACCTTTTAATAATTTCAATATAATAGCAAATTAGTATGACAAATTAAATTAGTTTTATTTTTTAATTTCAAAACTGTCACCCACCATATTGGAGTCTCAACAAGCCTCGTCCCAAATAAAAACCAAAACGGACTTCAGTCACCTTAAAATTATAGTGCATGAAATACCTCCAATATCTAACCAGCATGTTTCACCTACGTCCAATGCCACCTAACTCATTCAAGAATTTAACAAAGGCCTGTAGAATTATTCAAAGAAATAGCAAATGTTGCAAAAAGAGCTTAAGACCTGCAAAAACAAAATCTAAGGCGATGTGTAAGAAGCAGCACCTACACCATATGATTTGACAAATATTGTTCATCTTGTTATCACTTACACAGGTGTATGAACACCATTTCACACCTGTCCTCGGGTAAAAGAATGTGTCAAGTTGTTTTAGCACCCCCCTTGACATTACATACAAGCTGCAACAATCCTTTCGTTTGACAAGGATATCACATGTCCATCTGAGAAACCCCATGAAAACCTATGTACTGTATGTTTATGTTCTGATGAAAGAGTTCCTCCTTAGACTGGTGCTGTTGATAGAGCGGCTCCAAGTGAACAACCAACCACTCAAAAATCAATGTTCGTGCAGGTTCAAATAAAACAAACGGATGAGGAGGAAATGGAGGGGAAGGGGGGAAAATGAAGGAATCAATCCAAAATGGCAAAGAAGGGATACTGGGAGGGTAAAAAAAAGATGTGAACTGAATCATTATCAGGTCAGGGAGGGAGGCGAGTGTGTGGGTAACAAAAAGGAGAGGTCCAAGCAAAAATTCAAAAACGTGTAAAAAGAAACGAGATGAGTACATAAATTTGCATCTGTAGGCTTAGATGAGAGGGAAGGAGGGTAGGGCTTTTCCTATGTGGCTGCATGGAGCAGGACACCCTAGTCAGGCATATATGGGCGGAGATGGTCCTCGATGTCTCCAACGCCCCAGCAGGTCAGCTGGTCCTGGGGCAGATACAGGCAAAGGCTGCATAACTTGAAAACTGTAGCCTTGGTCTTAGGCGTCTGCAACAGAGCAACAGGGGAAGATTAAATTTCAGAAGGACAGCTATAGCAGTTTCAAACTTAAGCTGAATGACTAACCTGTAAATGTTGTCTATCCATGAAGAGAAATACAGACTGAGTAGGATTGTTCATGACCATTCCAGCCTTGTCTTTACGACCCAAAGCATGCAAGCACTGCTTCTCATAGTCTCCGTGATGAAATTCAAACTTGGCCTGTTGACACCAAGGCAGACATAATCTTTTATAAATCTACCCTAGAATTAAAAAAGCAGATGTTTGTGGTCAAGTATGTGTATTCTGACCTGAACAGGCCTAAAGGGTTCATCATCAGCCCCCTTCCATCTGGAGAATAGCAGACATACAATCTTCTCAATATCATTGCGTGGCCAAAGGATGAAATCCATCTCTTGAGTGCAGCCTATTACATCCTAAAACATAAGCTGTGTTAAGAAACTGTGTTTTAAAAAGTTAAATTATGTAGTTTTTAGAAACATACCCTTCGCATTGACTGGTAGCGGGGCGCATGTAGTTGCACAACGTCTTTTTGCAAGAGTTCTATTGAACTCTCAAGAGAGTAGCTGGAATCCCGCACACCTCTGAGGATGTTTTCTTCATAGTTGTTGGTCATCACGGGCACCACTTCAGCTACCTCAAACAGAGCAGACTTCTTTTTCTGTAATAAATACAAAAATATGAGGTTGGGTGAGGATTGGTAACATAAACTACTGATCTACTGTGGAATATTGTGTGAGCAAACCTTTTCTTTGAAAACGAAGGCTATATAAATCTTGAAGTCAAACTGATCAGCCAAAGACTCCCTTTTCTTTCGAAGCTGGGCACGAAGTCGATTTCTTGTTTGATTTCTTCGTGAAGTTGGGTCCCCCATGGTTAGATTTTGCCGGCTGTCTCGTTTAATGCACAATTGGCAATACTCTACTATTGTTTTTCAGGTTGGATAAAGGATGAGCATTAACTACCCTCTTTAGCAACACATCAAACAACTCTATACTAGATCTGTGAAATACCCACTAACTATGAACAGAAAATGTCAGCAAATTAAAGACAAACTAAGTCATTTTTTCTATTTGTAGAAGGACACAAAGGAGGAAGGGGAATGGGCATCAAGCAAGACTACATCTCCCTACTCATTTTCCAGAAGATCAAATTTAAGACATGACTGTTAAGTCGATTTTGTCATAATATCAAAATGCCATAGACACGTTTCAAAACTAAAATTTATACTAGACTAACTGAAAAAGACTTCTGTAAGCTTCAAGGAAGTCAGCTGGTTCTACTACAATTCATTGCGGGAAATATTTAGCAGGTGTATTTGGATATAACAGAATCTAGCAAGCAGACAATAGGCTATGCATAATTAGGGTAATTTCAAAGTCCCTTATCCATGGCTGAGATTTGTATTATTTCTGTAGAGTCGGCACTATGAGCGTGTTAACACAGACAGACTGGGGATATAGACGAACATGGCAGGTAAATACAGATGCCAAGATATAGTGGCACCGGGGAACATCTAGGGCCAGCGTAAGTTGACATTTCCTGGAGTTTAGTGCCACTCACTCGGCCCTGCGCAGCCTGTAGTGCTGCCACGGCTGAGACTCATGGTGCGGTCGTATTATTAGCCTAACCTTGGCATTCACTTCCAACACTAACTAGTAGTGACTGGCTGTACAGCTACATTTTATCTTTCGAACTTCTTGGCTCATTTGAGGCATGTGTGTGCTTTTATCTAGCGTCCGGTCACCATTTCTCACGCTCACATTTTTCGCCCTGTGCAATATAAATGCCAAGTGCTATCAGATCAAAGTGACTACGCGGTTTGTTGAATTAACTAGTTTTACTCTGCATTTTAGCCAAAGTAGTCGCTACGGGACGCTAAACAACAGCGAAATTGCCCCTTCACGTCTCCAGTTGAGTTGTTTGTTGCGTTTGCTTGCTCTCTTTTCCTTCGTCGTCACAACCCTCGTCTCGCCCTGCTGCATGCCATGTCAAGATAAATCGACAATCCAGCGACGATCTTCCGTCCTTTCAGTCGACGTGTGCTGTGCGGTGTCTCCCGGAGGGCCCATCGTTAATGGCGTGTCGTCCAGTGTTTGTTGGAGTAGTTTCTTTGTGTGTGTTTTTAGTAGCTAATATTGTCACTCGAGGTTCAACAGCTCAAGCTTTCTCCAAAATGGCGACGTATCGAGCACAAAGATGTGACGTTTAATATCACGTGATCCCAGAGGGATAAACAACCGCGTCTATGGCGTGAATCTATGAAAATAAAGTCTCAGCATGGCTCTAAACATCATATCTCTGTACATCTATTGTTCTTATATGCGTCCCACTCATGGAAGAGCACGCAGACTCATAGTATGAGCACTGTTGTACAGACTATATTATTATAAATCATTAAAATAAATTAATTTATCTTTACCATAAACCATCGAACAGGTAAACAGGCAGAGGACGTTCTACCATGTTTTGCAAGGTTGTTTATTTAAACATTTTATGGTTTTCTTGAGGCATGGTTAGAATTGGTTCAAATTAATACAAAAATGACGAACAAACCCACGTGAGTCAGAAGCGCCCACGTGACGGGGCGTATTTAAGTTCCTGGCGCGAGATCAGTGTTCAGAAAAAAGATCCTTTTAGTCACTTTCCCTCAAAAGCGTGAGTACTTTTTATTCAGCCGAGTTATTTTTTTTCCCCTCTTTCAACGTCATTTCGTATTAATCGAGCACTGGTACAACGTTACGTTAGGATATTTATTTGGTTACAATTTGGTTGTATGTTAACATAACTTTGTTCGTGTAACCAGGTATATCTCTGGACAGAAATGGCTTCCAGTAGAAAACTCAAGCAGGTCAGCGAGAAGTCCAGTGAGAACATACTGGTGAGTAAAGCTTTGACAATTAAGGGTCGTGTCTTATGTTTGTATGTTTGTTCGTATGCTTGAATACGAAATTTCAGGGGAACGGCTACACTGTAGAAATGTTGCTCAACCAAATAAAATGCTTCGCCTTTTCACATTTTTTTTATGCCCCATCGTCGTAGTCCCCTGTAGAAACCTGGTTCAATCTTTAAATGACCAGCGTTTGACGAGGGCGCTAAACATTAACAAATACTAGTGTTTACTACAGTTTAATGAGCGTGGGGTCTCATTCCCATGGCTGAGAAAGCAGTCTTACCCATGTTCCCACACCTGTGTTCAGCGCATTTACTTATACCCTTTATGGAGACAAAGGAACTAAACTAAAACACACATGGCATACCTCTTTTTGGAGGTTTGTTAATGTTCTCCTCTTATGTTTCAGAGCTTCTTTTCTACTTCTCAAAAGTCAGTGGGACCACAGAGGATGACTCTTCAGGTACTCCAGCCTTCAGCAGTTAACAAAGACTTTGGGAGGGCATCACAGGTACAAACTTTACACTTGGTTTTTAGAATTCCTCTTACATTTTTTAATTGTGGTATTTTTAGGGGTCAAGGATGATTCCCAAACGAAAACAGTGGGGCCCAGAACAAATTAAGGGTCCAAAGAGGGTGAAGGTTGAAGTAAAATCTACTCAAACAGAAGCTCTTGACTCTCCAAACAGTGAAACCAATGAGGCCTATGAATTCATGGTCAAAGGTTGGTTTTTAAATTGCGAATTCTAAAACTTCAAGCACCATACAATTTTTTTTTTATTTTTTTTTTTTTATTACAGAAACTCCACCCTCAACATACTGGAAAGAGGTGGCAGAAGAGAGGCGTAAAGCTCTGTATAATGTTCTACAAGAGAACGAGAAGGTAAAGCTAACGTTTAACCTGAACTTGCCTGTTCCCACGCTCCCAATGACTCCCTTTTGATGAAACATGTTTTTGTAACCTATTCTGTCTGGTCTCACAATATTCCTCCTTCCTAAAGCTCCACAAGGAAGTAGAGACAAAAAATTGCGAAATTTCAAAGCTTCAAAGTGAGAATGACGAGCTACAGGAGTTGGCACAGCACGTTCAGTACATGGCTGATATGATTGAGGTAACGAACAGTTGCTATTGTGAACTATTTTACTTTTGAAGGCTTTCTTTAATATTCACTTTTCTGCAGAGACTGACTGGGAAGAGCCCAGATAATCTTGACCAATTACGAGAGCTTACTCTTGATGCTGAAGAGGAAGATGATTCACTTGAACGAACTAAGGACTGTGAGGAGGAAGATGAAGACTCAGACCAAAGTGACACTGAAGAAACTCATGTCCCAGAAGAGTTTGAAAAGGATTCAAATGAACAGGAATAGCTCTTGCTGTGACCTGTGCGTATGGCTTTAGATGGACTTTTACTTGAACGTTGAAGTTAATTTTGAATGCATTTTTATGCCTATAGTTTTTAGCTCTTTGACACGTCAGCTGTAAAAACTTTTTTTTTTTTAAGGACTGATTTATCGTATGGCACCTTTATACCTTGCCAAAATAAAGCTTATTGTAACTGTTCAGTTTTTCTGAATATGTATATATCTATTTTTTTTTTAAATTCAGTTTTTGTTCATATTGTTTTCTGAATATGTATATATATATTTTTTTTTTTTTTTAATTCAGTTTGTGGTCATATTTTTGGACTTCAGATTTTGTAGTTACTTGGCAGTTTAAATTTTGTAATTTGAGAGACCATGAGATTCAGATTTGAGTTTGCATGTCAATAAAGGCACCCGCTTCATACAGTTTGAGTCAAATGGAAGTTCAAACTTTACACCATTTGTCCAATCCCCATGTAATGCCCTCACCAAACATTGTGCACATTAAAACTAAAGTGTTCATCTTTCAGTTATTTTTAATGCAAAAACTAGACTTTGTAAATATGTAAAAATAAAACTTTATTGTAACGAGCAGGTGAAAATGCTAACCACTTTATGCAATGAATTGGTACTGAAGCCAAGGGAACAATGCACAAACTATGCGGTCAGTGTTTTTGTGCCACTGACTAAACTATCCCAAATACTGTTATTCACAAATTGAGTAAAAACATTTACATATTGTACAAAACACTTGATTAAAAACCGTACAAGTGTATCAGTATGGCTTTTAGACCAAACAAGACTCGAGTGGAATTAATTTGTGCTTTTAATGTTTAGCTCTGTAGAAGTATTCAAAATACATTCTGCATGGATTAATGACATGTCCAATAATTTTGCTTTGGTTATGGTTTAAGTTTCTAAAAACATCTTAAAGATATATTGTGCCATTGACTTTATAGGGAAAATACAGTAAGCACATTTGAACATTAATATATAACTGAATATAATCTAGACTTTTAAAATAAACTATTTGTAAAGTTGTGCATGCAATAACTTGCATGGTAACAAACATTGGATAAGACTTATCCAAAATAAAACAAATATACAGTTAATTTACATAATGTCACCATTATATGATATAACTTCAAAGTATATTAGAATATGAGTAAATAAATAAAATGAGACGTTGTCATTGTGCACCAGCACTGAACTCAGTAGTTACAAAGAGGTTGAAAATATTTCATATCGGCCCATTTTCCAGACTAAATTTAAAGAAATCAAATTCCACCCTGCAGCTTCCTCATGAACAAAACTTCATTTAAATTAAACCTTTGCACATCTCAGAACAGTTACAACTTAAAATGCGCGTTCACCATCTCTCACATTACTATTTCCACAGGCTGGCTTGGTGCCTGCTAAGCCAAGGAAAAATATACTTACAAAAGAGCAGTTTTAGGAACCTGCTTAACATTATACTAGTTCAAAGCTAATAAAATTACAAATATATACAACAAATTGCACTTGTTAAGCTGCAAGCATGAAAACTGATATACAAAACGAGACAGGGCATTTTCCTGACATTTTCGTCCTCAAAAGTTGTAAACTATTTTTCTTCAAGGCTCAACGTTTTACAGAAGTTCTTCTGTGATAATGGTCCTCACTGTCAAACATTTCATTTATAAAAAGTCCTTGAAACATAAAACCCAACAAAAACAGACATTTAATTGAAGCATTTGACTAAAATAAGCCATATTTGCAAGCCTTGTAACAATGCATGTCTGTAAAGCGCCTCTTACCTAACAAGTAGTTTTCTAATGTACAGAAAATTGTAATTCATAGGAGCAACCTGTTAAGATTATTATGTGCATTATAGTTTTATCCGTGAAGAATGCATCAGGTTATACCCTAAAGTATAGGTTGAGTGGTCATCCTGGCTCAGAAAGCAATCAGAAGAAGAGAAAATGAATAATCCAGGTTAAACAGTTTTGTCTTTACAGAGGCAGCGTCATTGTGTTGTAAACTGTGATAGCTCAATCTCCAATGCACTGCAGTAGAGTGGCTTCAGTGAAGATCATATATGTGATTCAGAAGGCAGTGGTGACAGCATTTCCCCGACGTGTCCCCAAACGCAACATCTCACCCGGAACAGCATCTAACTGCTCGTACGCCAGCCGCCCCTCGTCACCTGAACACACCATCAATCAGTTACATCATGAGATATTTTTTATATAGTATAAGTGTTGTTTTTTTGAATAGATGGAAATATGCTTCAACTTACCAAAAGTGAGGAGAGTTTCAATGGCGACGTGCCGTAACTCTTCATCAGCCGAATCGCACAAAGCCACTACAGCCTTTATGCTCTCAACAGCCTAGAAACAGAAAGACCTGGAATTCAACAAGTCCTTCAGTACAATCTGTCAAACTCTTGTTGACAGACTCTTTGTTCAATACAGGACAGATGGAACAATAATTTTGGGGGTCAACATTTATTGTGAGTACTTTTTCTTTGGACTCGTTTACTTATTTTTCTACGATGAGATTTGAGCAGTTGAGGGTTGAATAAATAACTTCTATGTCTCATTATATATTGAAATTAACTACAAAAATGTTTCATTCTGCTGTTTATTTATTGCAGTTTTTATTGTACATTTAGAATATTTTTTTTACAATAATTCTATTTTGTATCAGTGGCATTATATAGTGGCATTATATAGTTTATCATCTATATTTTCTTTAGCAATATATCACACTGCAAAATTCATAATTGTGACAGGGTTACATGTTAAGTGTAGGTCTGGAAAGATTGGTGTATGTAGGTGATACTTTAAGGATGAGCTTTACGTCCATATAAAAGAAGAATGCATTTTAAGAAACCCTGTGAAGCTACAATGTCCCATGTGAATGCAGATTGTACAATATTGTTGTTTTCCAGGTGAAAGATGTTGAGAGATAAAACTGACCATAAAATAAAACAAACAAAAAGTGATTAGCCTTAAAGTGCAGATAGAAATTAAGTGGTAACTGCTCATTTCAGTGGCAAGATATACATAGTCACCTGCTGAGTTGACCATTACACCAGGATTGTAAGTAAAATGTAATAATATACACTGATCTACTATTGGCAGTGAGGATTTATGTCTACCAACCTGCAGACAGCTGAGTGCTGAGCAGGCGGCTCTTTGGCTCTGGACTCCTTCCTCGGACAGTGCCTGGGTGTAGCACTCCACTGCCTGTGAATCCAACAACACACAGTCTTAGTGCACTTGTGAAAGTCATGCTCGACCAGTCAAAAGTTTGGATTCACCCTCTCGTTCACTATTTTTTCCTAAATGTTTACTGTTTACTATTACTATTTTCTACATTTGATATACATGCAGAAGACCAAATATATAAAGTAAGATATAAAGCAAGGAAAAAAAGTGAAATAACTAAACTTAAACAACATATTTTATAACCAGATCCTTTTATCCCATTTGCTACATAATTCTGTACATCTTGCATTATATATTTGTTGTCTTCTGTATGTATAAAACATAGAAAAAAACACTGAATGAGAGGGTGAGTCCAAACTTTTTAACTTTTTTCTAATTTTTCTTATTTCTCATTTGTATCTCACTGACCCTGGTCCTGAAGAAGCTGTTGGGGGGTGTGGAGGAGAGGTAGTCTGCTATGGTCTTGGTCACCTCTGGGTCTGCTGCTGTGAGGAGTGCAGCCAGGGACCTCAGGGTTTGGTTTCTGGGCCAAAGCGAAGACAAAGGCACCTCCTTAAGCTCCAACAGACATTGGCTGTGATCACCACTCGATATGGCCTCAGCAAACACCTCTGCGACCGAGAAATACATAATGCTTAAACTGCTGAGAAACTGCTGCTGAAACTGCTGAAAACTGGTTTATAAGCTCACCCTCTCTGGCCAGGTTGAGAAGGTGCGTCTCCATATCGTGGACTCCATGTTGTAACACATAACAGTTGAACTGAAAGACAGTGAGGACATCCTGGGACAGGGCAGTGACCGCAGAATGGGACTTCACTGCCAGGTCAGTCTTGTCCACCATCTCACCCACAACCACACTGATCACTACAGATGAAAAAAGACAACATTAACATCATGTAAATCAATAAAATGTTCTGTATGCTAAGCCAAGATTTGAATAAAGGTTAGTGACCTTTCTCTGTGTTCTGTGGGTGTTTTTCCTGCAGGGCGGCGGTAAAACACTGGTTCATGTGCTTCAAAACACGATCCAGTGTGGTGTGGAAAAGCCCAGTGGAGCCGCTGCACTCTGACCACAAAGACATCATCTTGGAGCGTTCGGCGAGGCCTGGGAGCACTAAAACACAAGATCAACAACATCAGCATCTGCAGGATAAACTAATGGCAGCATCATGTACTGGATTTATTTCATACCATCAGGGACACATGTGATGGCTCCCATTTTCTCTGCTGTGATTTCTGAGAGCTCCTCCAGCATCTCGGTCTGTCCAGCAAGTTTGTTCAGAAGACTGCGTTTCTGCCACACTCCAACACCACTGGACAACAACTGTCAATACATAGGAAAAAGCACTAGTGCATATCATATGGGCCCCATGTTTAAAAGCTAATTTTGTTTCTATATTGGCAGGCAAAGTACATGCAACCTACTTGAAACCCAACCAGCATTATTTAAATCTGATCTATAATTAAGATTATTTGACCACCACTGACCACTAGAGGGCAATCTTGCTATGTCGTATCACAATTATTCAAACGTGCCCTGGATGTCTTGAAATGTATTTGCATGTAAGAAGCTTATAAACACTTGCTTTGTTTTAGTATGAAGTGATTTGTACCTGAATGAGATGGTTGCAGTACTGGAGGTGAATGACAATTGCCACATCCAGGTTTTCATTCCCAGTGGTGAGAGGTAAGGGGCTTCCTGCCACACTGTTGCCCACCCCAGTGTCCTCTGTCAGGGCTTCACTAAGATGCCCTCTGGCCTCTGGATGTTGACCCCTGGTCAAGAACAGAACATAAAGCCTAAATTGAACTGCTATATTCTACAATGCACAACAAAAAACATACATTATTTGTTAAACATCATTCTAAAAACAGAATTTTAAAAAAAGAGAGAAATGCAATATCTCTGCTGATGTACAGAGAAACAAAGACATTTCAACAACGCTAAAACAATAACTGTAGCTTCAAATTAGGCATATCCAGAGCTGAAATTATTAAAATACTTCTTGTGAAGGTGTATGGAGTTTAAAAGACAAAGTGGAGCACTTGTATTACTACTTGACACCACAAGGTGGAACAGAGTGTTTCGCAGCCTACATATGCAAGATTTGTATGTTAAACTTGTATGAATGAAACAAAACACAACTCCGGGTATGTATGTGATGAGGAAACAATGTTGTAACACACATAAAAAAAAGACCTTTTAATTAATTTTACATACCCAATAGCTTCTCCATCTCCGTCAAACACTGGGGACCTCTGTGGGGGGGTGTTAAGGACAGTGTTGTCGTCTCCCGTGTCTTCATCGTCAAAGTCGGACGTGTTGAGGAAGTCGAAACTCTCCAGCGCGCTCTCCACGGTCAGACTGAGGCTGGATGAGCGACTCCTATGGCCCGGGAGGCGACACTGCAAGGAGAAGGGTCAAGGTAGTAAGTGAACGCAAAAAACATTCTATCATTTGATCATTGCTAACATTTTGATAAGCGATTATATACTAACAATATTCACCTTTAGGATGTCTTCAAATCGCATGACTTCCTGCTCCAGATCTTGCAGTTCTCTACATCGGTGTGTCAGAGCCTCGAGCCTCATAAGCAGGCTGTGAATCGCCTCCTCCAGACCACTCTCGAGAAAGGCCCTGCTCCCCTCCCCGGTCCAGCTTAAACCCACTCCCCCTGCCTCTGCTGAGCTCACCATTGGGGGCTCAATTTCCGAAGACGTCAGCCTCTTCACCAGCTGCCGTGTCAGACTACCTGGCTCCTCTGTGTCCAACTCCACAGGTTTTAGTTCGTCTCCTTGGTCTAGAAAAACATCCTCCGGTGCTACAGTCGTCAAGTGATTTTCTGAGCAAACAGACACAGCAGCAGATCCACAGTGAGATCCCGAGTTTCTCTGGGATTCAGTGCGTTCCCATTCAGAGTCCTCTGCCACCTCCGCCTCGTCACTTGCCAAACTACCACTCGTCCTACGGCTCCCCCTGCTGGTTGTCTCCCCATCGTCCTCGTACTCCTCCTCGTCCTCCTCCACCAAATGTTCCTCCGCAATTGAATCTTCCCGTGGTGGTAAAAAGTGTGGAGGCAATAGGTCCATTTCTGGGGGCGTGACTGTGATCTCGGGATTTGATTGGACGGTTGAGTGTATGCTGGGGGCGGGGCTTGGCGTGGAAACAGAAGTGTCCGAGAAGGTGAAAGAAAGACGCTTGCATTCAGCCACACCGCACCCACCGTTTTCAAAGACGTCATCTGGTAAAGTGGACTGTAAAGAAAAGAAGAAATTTAAAGTGGACTTCGCACTCATAAAATACACTACAGTCTCACTCTCATAGACCATACCTGACACTAGTGCGAAATAAAGGCTCTTCAAAGATTCAAATGTCAACAGTATGTAGCAGGAGACTAAGCAATATCTGAAAGTAGTGCTGCATAAATTTACTTGCCTCATAATGTGGAAAGATTTGCAGGTTGATTTGAATACCCTTCCTGGAAAAACTTTACTAAAAATGTCACCAATACTACGACTTGTGACCTCAAGATTTGAATAAAAACCTTAACGGTCACATACTCCACTCCATTCCATACTTGCATTACCATTTTGCCTCAATTAAAGATGCACTAAGTAACTTTTCTGGTGCTGGGCTTACCATCTCTTTGTCTACATGGGGGTGATATTAGTTTGCCTAGAATTTTCCACAGTATAGAATTAAATACATAAAGACAAGCCTGCCGAGGACCTTTTATCAGAAAAGTTACATAGAGCACATTTAAGAACATTTTACAGCATTTTATTTCAACCAAACACGATGCAGAGAAAAGCATGCACAGGGACAGCACTTGAAATCTGTGATTTGTTGAATGTAATACGCACACAACAGCAACAGTCACCACCGGACAAAATACAGAGACTGACCAGCACATCACACCCCACACTCACATAGACCTCCAGGCTGGATTTGGGCCGTGGCCGAAGTGAGGCCAGGTCCCCAAAAGAGCGACTGCGCCTGAGCTTCTCCAGCAGCGTGTCTCGGAGAATTTGCAGGAACGAGAGGTGCTGCCGCTCCACTGGATACGGCCGCCACTTCTTTACACAAACAACGCCAAGGCGGGGGTATGAGAGGGCCATGGGTTTATGTGTTAAGTGGGGTATAGTGTGGGTAAGGGGAGATGGGTATGGACATAAAAAAGTAGTAAAAAGAAGAGTGACACAATAGGAAAACGGATTTGGGTTAGTTTTTGGGATAGAAGCAACTAGAGCCATGATGCACCAACACAAAAATGCTTAGTTAAGGGTTTTTCTGACAACATAACACATAAAATGTAACATCAATAATGGGACAATAGGATGTACTCACAAAGAAGGAGGAGTCGTGAAAGGTGGGGGTATCCGGTGTGCCCTGGCTGTAGACTGACACTCGTCTTTGGATGGCTGCAGCTTTGCTCACATTGGAAGATGAGAGGGTCAGGTCCTCTACATCGAAGGGGCTAATGAAAGAGAAACAAATCAAAGTTATTAAATGGTGATTTTCTTTTGAAGAGAATGAATCAAAGTTACTTTTTAAATGGAGGCAGTTTAACAGATCAAAAACAGACTATCTTAACATACATATCTATTCTACCTCAAAGATATCTGAAGAAATTTAAATTTTTCTTCCTGTTTTCATGGTATATTATTAACTTTGATACATTAAAATTAGTAATGTACAGTGCAAGAGAAATATCACAGGCTTTTAGTTGTATCATATCAAATACTCTACTTTGAAGTAGCAATAGCAAACTTCACTAAATGTTAATAATATATGTTTCCACAGGATGGCAGTATGTATCACATAATTTCAACCTTACACACCTACGTATTGAATCTTTACTGTCAAACTATACTTAAAGGTTTAAAAACACAATGGAGCACTTCCTGTATCACTTCCTGACATCAAAAGGTGGAAAAGGTGGTGCTTAACTCAGCTTAATTAAATAACCCAGGGTTTGTGTGTTGTGTGAACAAAACAAAACTCCAGGTATGTTTTTGATAAGGAAACAACATTATGAAAAAATAGTGCAATAATATTTAAATATTTATCTGCACACTTACTACCACGTGACCTCCAGATTCAGTTTGATTGTGCCCAGGTCGTTCACGTCTACAGCCACCACTTGAGGCATCGCCGTGAAGAGCTCCTTGGTTTCACAGATCACGCTGCCCACCAACATGTGAGTGGCCAGACCCTTCAGCTCTGTCACCTGATCGACCAAATAAAACAACTTTTATTCAGTACTTTACTTTTTTTCTTGAGATCTTTTCACATGAGATACAGTCAGATGATGGCATGAAAACAAGGTCAGTAAAATCAAAATCTAGTTCACAAATAAATGGTGAATGGTGCCCTATTTCCAAAGTACCTTTATATTGATGAGGTCAGTTATCAGAGGCATAAACACCATCTCGTCTCCATCCCAGCTTTGCCTTGAGTTCACTTCAATTCTCCCCTTTAACTTCCACCGTTGTCGTCCATATCTCATGAAAATCTGCACATTTAAATGCAGTTGTTTAGGTACTGTTTTTGTGGAAACTCATTCATTTGAAATCTTACCTCATACTGGTCTCCTGGACAAAGCCTTGCAAATCCAGCCAAACCTAATATAGAGAGATTAAGGAGTTATTTTTATTTATCATTATCCATCATCATATTGTTTTTATGCATATGTCATTGCTTTGCTTTGAATATTCCACTACATGACATTAGACAGATCTATCTTACATTTATCAAATTATAGTAACTTTGCTTTGGTTTGGTTTGATCACCACGATGACACTGTTTTGCATCTCACCTTTCATTCTGATATGAAACTCCCCAAGCAGGTTTTCCAGCTCAGTCTCAAACGTGCTCATGTTCTATAAGGGACACAGATCAACCCACTGATCAAAAACATCAACAACAGTAATCAAGTTATCAGCAGATCTTTCACAAAGCCTTTCACAGCTAAGACAGGTGTGTAATTAAGATGTATTGTAAGCCACTTGGACGGCTGCCATGTTCAAAATCACATACCGGTAAAGTGTGGAAAGCTTATGCAAGGCAGGCTTTACTGAGCTTATCACACGATTAATGAGGATATATTTACTGCAAATCCTTGACACAAAAAATATATAGCAAAGGATCTGAATTAACATAAAATAGAAGAGGAAAGTTTTTACCCATTTAAAAGTGCCTTTACGTTCAGAAACAAGAATAATCGAAGTATCACACATCTTTAAAATTTAGATCCCTAACAAAACAACTTACTGCCATTAAATATTCTGTTGTTTTATTTTTAACAACCTTAACACAAATTTGCAGAACTGAAACCATTTGGTAATGCAAAACTGTTACTAAAATAAAATTGGAGATAGACTGTAACTGTTTCAAAACTGAAAACACTTTGCATTTAAGGTTTAGCTTGGTCCATGTATTTTATGTTGCTAAACTTGCAGTTTTTCTAACCACTCCCTTTGGTCGTACCTCGGTGTACTCCTTGTAGCGGCGGTTGACCTCTGCGATGCTCTCCTTTGTGGCTTTAGTGGATGGAGACGAGGAGAACGCTTGCTTCATCCTAATGGCACCGTCCCGCAATCTACTCTGGATGCAAAATGCCTCGTACAGCTCATCCACCTGAACAGAAATGTGTCCTTTGTTTTAATGTATGAATGGCTACAGGGCACACACTCACAGTAAACATTTGAATTCATTATAATTGCACACAAACTTCCAAATAGTATTTTTCAGTTAAAACTTACATCAAAACATCCTGCGGCACAGTTTCCCAAAACTACCATTTAAATTATTCTAGTTTGTTCACACCTCACCGGGACTCACTCACACATTCTGAGCACAGCTTTAGGCCTGTGCTGCAGCAAGTTAACAGGGAATTTTAAAGATTTGTTTTTCTAAATAGAACAAAAATATCCTGCATTTGAAGGGAGACCTTGTCTTATAAGACTTTTTGAACTTACCCTTTCAATTTCATTTCCAAATGTGGATCTATTCAGTAGCTTTTTACACAACATTAAATTTGAATGCAGCTGCCAAAAACAAAATCATAAGTGAGACATACAAGCATAAAAAGCCCAATAATCTTATTTAGAGGGTTTTCAGTTTCAAGGCAGGACTTGTGAAAGGACTTTCATATAAAAGTGAAGAGATCTAAGGCACACAGAAGGATTGTATCTTGAGAGTAGCTTCCAGTGGCTTGTGCCTGCAGTGTCCTGTGTACGACCCCGGTGGGACACTCCCAAAGGGGGAAACACACTTCAAGTTTAGAGACATCACTTTCACCAACAACATGAACCCGACACCAACCCACTGGGACATGATTCTCACAATACTCCATCAATAACATGCACTCTGGATATTGCACCATTAAAACAAAGTACTGTTAACAGACTACTGGAGAGAGTGCTCATAAAACTAATTCTATTCTAATTCAAGGCACCAACACTTATGAGTCACACTAGTAATATAACTAGTTATTTGTTCTTTTAGAGTGTTCAGTGTTGATTGCAAACATTAAAGATGCAACCATGTCATGCGCACATATCATACCATTAGCTTTGCAAATTACTAATTATATACAGTAATGCACGTTTATTAAAACTGTATCACAAGAAAATTTTCTGTATGAGTACAATTGTTCACTTTTGGTAGATTCATTTCTTGTTTGGGTGGAATATGACAAAATTGGCAGAGAGGTTGCACAGCACACCTCTGTAGGCTCGTGTTGGGAGCGATCGCGGGCTCTGAAATATTGATGTGGTCTCCTCTTTATGGTGCTCATTAGAGACAGCAGAGAAATGGGCCGGTCTGCCTCCTGCCAGGAACAGCTCCTCTCTCTGTTTGTTTGTGCATCTTTATGACTGGAGACGCAGATGACAGCATGTAACTCAAAGTGGACCATCAATGAGTACAGTGTTTCTAATGGGGACAATGGAGAAAAACTACTGTTGTGATCTGCTTGGATAATCGGGATCTACCGATGTACCGGTGATACTAATATCAAATATCTGCGTTGATACTGAAAAATTAACTCTATCACGTATCAGTTTCATGAGGTCGGTTAAGCAGATATACTGGTTGGGTCTTTAATTACTGTAGATGTAACAAGACTATTTACAGGCTGATTTTGGTCTAGAATGTCTCATCATTTTTGAACTTTTATCCATTTGAAGATGTTAGTAGTGATGTGAAAGGTAAATAAAGTTGCATTCCTAAATACCAAATAATTATTAAATAATATTTTTGACTGTGATATGTCTTTAATATTATATTATTACAACTTACATCTTGGATGTGTTATTAGGATACACAGTTTATTGATATTTTGACAGATAGAAGAACAGATTAACAGGTAATCTGTTAATCTGTTGTTCTATCTGTCAACAGATTAACAGGTAATATCATTTCAGAATATGACCTAAAATGAAATAAATTAGTGTAGCGTAATACCAAAATTTCAAACTTTCAAATATTAATTTTAATGTTGCCATGTTCTGACTAGTCCCAGTAACAACACTTGTTCAAATGAGTATCTAGTTTCCAAGCTAGTTTTAGTATCGATTAGTAACTGGGTAACAACTAAACCATATTAATAGTTTTGTTTTGAGTTTTAGTGGCAAATTAAATAACACTATATAAACCAACCAGACCACATAAGGTACACTTCAGACTAGACATAACTGAATCTGTCTGGCAAATTATAAAAATGGTACCTTAGACTGTAAAAACATACAAAAAGACACCCACCCAATCCCCCAAGTGCCCCACAGCCCAAGCCAACCCCATCCTCAGCTGGGACCGTCCAGTCTGCCTGTGGTCTGTGGTGGGGCAGCAGCAGCAGAGCTCAGCCAGTTATAAAAACCTTCCAACCACAACTGAAACTCTGCTTCCTCACTGCAAATCCAAATGGTTTATTTACAACAAAACATGGCACAAAACAACATGTTATTCTGCTCACAAGGTCACAAATCAGTATCGTGACTTATTCTTTCCTTTAGGCTTTTCCTTCGACGAGTGACCGCTTTAAACCCTCTATTTCCTTTAATATGATGATTTGCATAACAATTTATCCACAGGACTTCAAGGTTCTTGTCTTTTTTTTTGTCTGCATCTTTTTTTTTCTTTTATCGTTGTCATGTCGGTATGGTTTAATCTTATATTATGATCTTATATTTTTATATTATTATCATTGCTTATATTAATATTAATTATTGTCTTGATGTCTAGTTAAAAAAAAAAGATACAAATAATAATGTGTGAAACCAGGACACTAAAACAGTAGATGAAGAGGTATTCTCTAATATCATTGGGCCTTTGAAAACCAATGAACACCCAGAAACGTAACCAACCAATCAGCAGCAATCACACAATTTCCCTCTAATTAAACTAATTTAATCCCAATTAAAATATCCTCCTGGTGCCTTTCAGGAAATGCTCATTTGAAGGTCAGCCAAGCCTGAAGACGTCCATCAGTATTCAGCAGCACCCCAGGGCCACTGCACCCGAGACAAAGAAGAAAAGATATAACATAAAAGGTAATGGCCATTGCAAGCAGGGGAAGCATCTACTGAGAAACTCCCCTCTCCAGTCTATGCCATTATAGCTATAAACTACATCGCAGAAACCATTGTCAGACTAATAATCCATAACACTGTCATTATTCACTCCTGTTTTTGACATTGCATGGATCATTTCAAGGCAGCAAATTTACACGTGACTCATAAAAACCATCTGTGCCTTCGTAATGACTTGTCTCCAGATGTGACAAAACCACACATGTACTTCCAGTTAAGATTATTTTAATTAGAGCACAGTGGGAAACCAATCAATGGCTGATAAAAGATAACAGAATGAGAGATTACACTTTTTAAACAAGTATAGTATAATTTGAATATAATTTTAAAAAACACATGGTAAAAAAATAGCCTCTAAACGGTATAAACAGGCCACTCCATCAGGCCAAGTTATTTGTTATTACTGTCTGAATAGTGGAATAGCAAACTTCACAGCTTTTATCCAACAAAATATAAGTAATAACAATAGACTGTATGAAGAAGTGGACCAAGGGAGTGTAACGTCACCCGTAGTGCTCCGCTCCAACCAAATCAAGCTCACAAGGCCAGCAGTTATGGGGATGAATTTGGAGCAAAGTTCATATTAAGAACTGATTTACAGACAAAATGGCAAAATAAAAACACCAGGATCATGTAGAATGGGTTAATACGACCAAAATGATGAGGCTCAATGCATTTACAAAGAAAGGGGCAACAATTTTCCAGTGTAAAGTCAATTGGAAATGATGGAGCCAGAACACTTTACATTTACAACAATTTTGCTTAATATAGCTTCATATCAACTGTAAATCTAAGTGTATGGCTTTTTAAATATTATTATGGGAATCCTCTTAAGATACGGCCATTATCCAGGCTCGTAGTGGGACAAGGAGAGCGCACATGTACACAGACTTGGTGCCAGGGGGGTGAGTGATTATAAGAAGATTAAACCAGGCGGGCCACATCAAACAGCATTCAGCACACACACACTTCTCTGGGGAGCTGTGGGCGTGTGTGTACGTTGGTGGTAAGATTAGCATTCAAGGGAGTTGTGGAAAACAGCACGGCCTATATTAATCAGATGCCAAGTGCCCCGTCTGGTCTGGATTTGGCAGGTTAAAAATGCACTTTCTTCTTTTGTTGTTTTAAAGTGAAAGTGACAAGTCAATTTGGTCGGGTTCTGACAGATTTGGGTCTTTGAGATCAATTGGGTTTTCTTTTACCAAGAATTAAGCACTTCTGACAGTGATCTAGTAGCTCACCGCTAACTTTGTAATGGGCAGAAAAAAACAAACTGGTAAAATTAATTTAGATTCATGGCTTTTGTTTGACTCCACTTTATTTCTAATAGTATTTTCTTTCATAAATTGACCACTCATGTATTTACAGAAAAGAAAGATTGTGTTCTTAATTTACTTATAATAGTATTTTCTTTCATAAATTGACCAGGCAATATAATGTGCACAGGATTTTAAACTAGCCCTGGGGTTTATTTTCTTCTTTGTGTTCAGGGGTCCAAGGACAGGGGTAGGGGTGATGGCTTGGAAAATCTGTAAAGCCGTTTAAGCAAAAGCCAGTGCTGTGTAATTATAATCAGCAGTAGCTTAGGAAGAGGAAGTGCCAGTGACCCACAAATTAGGAGTTCAAAAAACATTTCTTCCACTTCATATTACTATTGTCTCATTGGGTAACCACTTCCAGTGTGTGACTTTGGACTGATGGACTGAATGAATGACTGATACAAACCATAAAGGTTTGTCCATTTTTTTGGTCACACAATATAACTGCCCTAACTAACCCACAGAAAGGTAAACCTGTGTTACTGTCCTGTGATCCAAAATATACACTCCTTCAGTGTTTACAAACATGTGAGTCTGGTCCATAGAACATATATATAAACATACATAGCTAACACGCTAGCCGCCGCGTGCCAAATAGGAAGTGCTCCAGGAGGCTCTTCCGGCTCCTTCTGACCCTGGTTCCCATTGACTTACATTAGGATCTTGTCGCTCGTCTCTCTGTACCTGCTGCAGTGAGACTCGTCACCTTGATCTTTAAAATGTTCTTTTTAACCCGCTCTACATGATCCTGAATTTTTTTTCCACTACTTTGTTAGCCAAAGAAATCCAATTCATAACATAGAGCCTGGCTCCAGATTCGCTCCTGTAACCGTTAGCACCGGGAGCCTCATTTGAGCGGCGCTGAACACTATGGGTGACGTCACACTCGCTTAGTCCACTTTTTATACAGTCTATGGTCTGGTCACTTGTGAATCTTGTTTTAAAATGGGTGTGATTGACAGGTAGATTAGCCAAGCACCACATGGTAACAGAAAATATGAAGAAAAAAATACCACGAGGGGCTGAAAACTTTGAGGATTTGTGCAGAATGAATGAGTACAGCACTAAACTCTGTTAATCTGAAGTGAAATAAATTAATTTTGTTTGTAAATGATGGGTGATCAATGAGCTCCATATGCATCACAGAAAAACTAATCTGATTGTTTACAATATCACATTTGGTTGAGTTTGAGACCCACCAGGGGGAGTGGGCACTAGACTGATCTGTTTAAAAATACATAGAAATGTCACTCTGGATTTGTCAGGCAATAAAACAATATGAATTTAAAAAATAAAGGATTTCACTTTTGTTTGATGTCAATAGTTATCTTGAATAATGTGATGTTTCGTAACACTAAAATTCAAAATTGCAATTACAATATACAAAACCTTTACTCTAACTTTTGAGTTAGATGCTTGTCTTCACATCTCCCATTGACTGAATGTGTTCAATATGAACAGACGATTTACTTGGATACACAAGGATAAAGACCCATTAACACTAATCTTCAGCTGATGTATTCCCCAACATTGGTTTCTGTCCATATTATAATCTACGTTTATACATCATCCCATACAGGATCTGACTGTGCCCCACTGTGCCACCTGCCTCCTTCATATTTCGGTGCGTGCCAATTACAGCGCGGACATCTGCGCCTGACGCCCCAAACAAAGACCTGGGGGGCAGTGAGTCAGGGAGGATAAAGATGTGCTGATGGAGGAGTTTAAAGTCATGGCTTATGGCAGCTGTCCTCCCATAAGACACGCCTGAACATGAATATATCAAAACAACTGAGCACAGCTGATCAGACTATGAGCTATTTAATGTTATGGGGATGCGTCATGTCTAAGAGGCACTTAAAGGGCCCATATCACGGTATTTTCTGATCTCTGTTATAATTTTCCTCATCACAAACATACCTAGAGTTGTGTTTCTTTTCATTCACACACGTTTAAACACACAAACCCTGCATATTTAGAGTTCTTCTCTTAAATAGAAAATACTTGTGATGTTATGTGGTAATACAGGAAGTGCTCCACTGTGTTTTTACACACCATACAACTTCATTAGAATAATTTAGAATTGCCAATATTTACTAAACTAAAAGTAAAATGTACCTGTTAACTGGGAAACTACCTCTACATGACATTACGACATAGAGGAGAGCATTTTGAGCTTTGGAAATGTGGACAGCAGAATAATTTAGGGTAACTCAAACATGTATGAATGAAACAAAGCACAACTCCAGGTATGTTTTTCATAATTTGTTAACATATTATAATATGGCTAAATTTGACATAATATAGGACCTTTAAGCTACAAGAAGAATTTTCTAAAAGTAACAATTTGGGTCATTTTTAATCCAAATTTGTTGAAAATATAGTGAATTTTCTTTAATAACACATACAATGTTTACCATAAAGACATTTAAGTATTCATGTACTTTTACCTCCTTATGTACTCTACAGTACATTACATTTTTCATCGAACAAGCACTGGTCATCATAAAGCCTTGCAGTTTCTGACCAATCACAAATTTCCACCATATTTTCTCAGCCATTTTGGACTGCTAAACATCTCTTAAATTGTGAGGAAAATCTGCCCTACATATCAGCTAATTGCGAATCATTATTCAGAAAGCACTTCCTTTTTTATGATGGTGTCTAGTAGTGTAGGAACAAAATGTTTTCAAACCCACTCTGACCATTTGCTATGTAACCAGAGAACAGAAAGTAACAGAACATTGAATGCTTGCATGAAAATGTACCTGTATTCTGTAACATATTCTGACAGATAGGCTAAAAAAATCTGAATACTTGGAATAGTTTTACACCGAGTTGCATTACATTATAGAGTAAAAAAGATGGCATATAATTACAAACAACTTCACCTCGTTGCAATACGTTATAATGTATGTGTAATTAGTGATGAATCACACAGGTACATATCGCAAGAGTCACATTTTTTATCACTGATATGCAGTTTGAAGCCAAAATTGCAATATGAAGTACCACCATGTATTCCTCTTAATTTAGAAAAGTAACAATATTCTGAATACCACCAACTGAATACAGTTTCTCAAAAGATAGTATTCAGTTATTTCCCAACACTGGCTGTATATTCTGCACTTCTCTATCTAATTGATCTGTGTAAAGGTCCTATATTACGCAGTTTGACTGTAAAGTTTAAGCCATGTTTGAATGTTTTTACCTCTTCAAAAACATACCTGTAATTATGTTTAGTTTCATTCACACATGTCTGGATTACCCTTTATTATTACTCTGTCTATATCTCCACAGTTCAAAATGCTCTCTTCCACCTTGAGATGTCATGTTGTGGTAGTTTTCAAGTTAACAGATCCTTTTCACCTTTTGTTTAGTAGATCGTGGCAATTCTAGAGTCAAGTAATCTTATGGAGGTGTATGAAGTTCAGACACATAGTGTGTTAAACATGTGTAAAAGAAACAAAATACAACTCCAGGTATGTTTTTGATGAAGAAACAACATTATAAATGTTCAAAAAATAGTGTAAAATGGGCCCTTTAAATAGTCAGTCAACTTTGCATTGATCTCATTCAAGAGCTATCTGCTGACACTTGGACATTTTGGGCGGCACAAAGGGGCGTGAAAGCCAGAGGTAATCACATTTGAAATACACTAGACTAAAGGATGCATTTCTTTGTGCTTTTTGATAGTGAACATGCAACTCTCACGCCCCTGTTTTTCTATGGATGCAAGCTCTTTATCAGATTTTCAAAAGAAACAGAACTTTTGGGTAAAAAAAACAGCTTTGGAAACATTTGATGGTTGTATATTTAGAATCTAAAATCATGAGCTCAAATTAGCTTATTTCAGTCACGTTTCAGTATTGCAGCTCTTGCACTGCCTGAACAACCCTGCAAACTTTCATCATTTCAAGTCTGAATCTATTTTTGAAGAAAGAACAAAAAGCCAGATCTGTGTGGCCCCAAATAGCAGCTGTTTTAACTGCGATCTGTGACAACTTTGCAAGATGCAGCAAGCCTCCAATCTGTGCGTTTTCCTGTAATAATAGACTGAAAGTTGAACATGCTTAGAGACAGCAGCACTGTGAAAGAGATCGGTCAAAAGAAACATATGATCTTTTTAAAGGTGCATTGTGGAACTTTTCTGGTGGAGGATTTGTCAAATGCTTTTCTCTGTGGAAATGTTATTGCTTTGTCTCAAACAGCGCCCCATAGATGAAGTTTCAAAGTATGATATGAAACCTTTCTATAATCAAAGAGACCAAACCAGACCAAGTTACAGGTCAGATCTGTGGGGAGACAACTCCACTCATTATCAGAATGTCTAGGTATTTTTAAGCTATAAAACCACGTGTAATTTAATAAATCCAAGGTAGAGCAGTTTAATGGTATATTGTGGAATATTCCAGACAGTGCTGTAACATATCCACAGAAACAAGCGAGTGACGGACCTTTAAGGGTAAAAGTGCTTTTTATACTATGTACTATAAATAAATAAAGATTTAAGTTTGGATTAATTATTTATCAATAATGAGGAACATATTTACCAATACATTAACAATTGCGAGTAAAGGTCAGTGCCTCAACAGTTGGTCCATGCTCTCCACATGGCTAAAATTTCAATCTCAGGTTTGAGAAAACCTGAGAGAACCTGAAAGAAAAAGGCTTGATACTAGTCCTGATATAGATCAGAACCATTCTAAAACTATTCAGGAAAGGTCAAAATTATTCCTTTTTATGTGTTGTTTTTCAGTGTAGTCATGTAAACCTGACACTAATGTACTTAACAAAATAGGACTAACTGAAAAGCACGTTAGAACATGGGGGTGGTAATTTAATAAATCCAAGGTAGAGCAGTTTAATGGTATATTGTGGAATATTCCAGACAGTGCTGTAACATATCCACAGAAACAAGCGAGTGACGGACCTTTAAGGGTAAAAGTGCTTTTTATACTATGTACTATAAATAAATAAAGATTTAAGTTTGGATTAATTATTTATCAATAATGAGGAACATATTTACCAATACATTAACAATTGCGAGTAAAGGTCAGTGCCTCAACAGTTGGTCCATGCTCTCCACATGGCTAAAATTTCAATCTCAGGTTTGAGAAAACCTGAGAGAACCTGAAAGAAAAAGGCTTGATACTAGTCCTGATATAGATCAGAACCATTCTAAAACTATTCAGGAAAGGTCAAAATTATTCCTTTTTATGTGTTGTTTTTCAGTGTAGTCATGTAAACCTGACACTAATGTACTTAACAAAATAGGACTAACTGAAAAGCACGTTAGAACATGGGGGTGGGTAAGTGTTGTATACTTGACATACAATATTTTAAACTTTTTATTGTACTATTATGTGCTGCTGATAACCTGGATCCGAGTACAGTGTTTTACTTCTGTGTAATTTTTATACTGAAATGCCAAATAAATCTGATTCTAATATATGTAGATAATTGTTCAAAAGTGTAATAGTTTCAGTATTAGCTTTTGTATCGGATAGTATCTGGGTATACATTTCACATTACAATCTGCAAGTGTATTTAGTTTACGGTTTATTTTGAACTTTTGCTTATGTCTGTACCTCTGAACACAAATTCGTTTTTTAGATCCACAGCTTGACAGCACATTTCCTTGGCAATTTTCAGTCTGACTCACCTCAGACCTATTCTTGTCACGTAACCACATCTTTAAGTGCCACTCCAATTGCTTCTCCTTTGCGTCCCACATTCGCAGTCCTTTTGACAATCATGACCCTGCCTCTGCGCTGTTGTCGTCATGTGTTTGTTTTACCATTGTGTGGCTCTTGTCCCGAACATAAAGGGTTAACAGCACCCCGTAGATGAAGCCCCGTCTTGGGGTTACTATGGTTACCTTTGGGGCGTGTGTCCTGATGCCCGCTGTCACCGTCCCATTTGACACACAGCGAGGGTGGCCATTACAAAAGGAAGACAGAAGAGAAAAATGACCTACGAAGGCGCTTTTGTTCGTAACTACTGACCGGTGCAAGGAACACGATAGAGGAAATTGGGAAATGTGATCCCAACTTCTTAAATCTGGGGCTCTAAGGCTTTGATGTCAGTGCAAAGTTACAGCAAAGAAAATCTGCTAAGATGAAAAGGATTTAAGAGTGACCTGGAATGAACAAACTAATGTGCAATTTCAGTTATTTGCCTTTTCAGAACTATTTCTTCACTTATTAAATGATGGTAAATGATCACACTTTTATATAACGCATTTCCACCATCAAAACTCACCCATTCACTCATTCATACACAGACACTGGGGATGAGGAGGGCTAGTGTCTTGCCCAAGGACTTGAACCACTAGGAATGTTCTGTATCTAGATTCAAAGACGCTTACCTTACTCATGTGAAACTCCAGTCGTCTCATGTACCGCTCTATGCTTTTAATTTGCTGCAAAAAAATTAAAAGAAGGATACATTTTAGGTGTGTGTGTGGGAACACTGGAATGAATTAATATTAGATTTGTCCAAATTGTCAGACATGAGACAGTATACTCTATCATCTCACCTTGTCCAGATCATACAGAACTCCCTGGAGGGAACAGACAGAAGAGGACAGTTAGTCTAGGGACACAGCTGTGGCTTGTATTATGTAAAACAGATTGAAAAAAAAAAATCTGGCTTGACAAATTGTCAAACACACTGTCTACAGAATAACAATGAGAATGCCTTGGTCCACAGGAGTGGGTGACTGAATAGAACATACATTTGCAAAACTGTGTGAATGTTTATGTGACTCACCAGACGAGAATTTCTCTTCATGTCCTTCATCAGTAACATGAGCTTGTCCAGTTCTGTTTGATGGACTTCTAGGTATTCACTACAGAGAAAAAAACAGCACAGTTTTACAGCTATCTTCATCACAACTCTCAAACTAAAGAAAAACCTATTCAGCAATATGTACAGCAGTGGGGTACATACTAACACGGCAATATGGACAATATTCAGTTCAGTCTAAGATACTTTTAATCAGAAAATGTGACAGTGAATGGTTATCTTCCATTCTCAACTATTTCTTAGTCAGTCCTATACCTAAAGTGACATATTATGCAAAATTGCCTTTTATACGATTAAAATGATGTTATAGCAGTGTTCGTCTTCCCTCATCATTAGCTGACTCAAAGTTGCATTTTAATTGATTCCTGCATGTTTGAAGAAGCCTGAATGGTCCTAAATTTTAAGCTTGAGTGCACAGAAAATTACTCAAAAATCTGCTCATGAAAGTCTTTCAATGTAGCAGCCTGAATTATATTAGCTTCACCCACTCTAAGCCTTGACGTAGAGCGGTGTAGACCTCCTCCAGTCGTTTGGGCTGTGGCTCTCGGGACCCACTTCCTCCTTTGTGTCCAGACATGTGAGGCTTCTTGGGCTTGGATTGGGGCTTCTTCTGCACAGCTGAATTCCCCATAAACGAGTTACACCTAGCAAACACACAACACGTAAATAAACATAAAAAATACATACACATTTTTGTTTTCATCAGTCACAGGCATAGACTTGCTGCTAATGGTCACACTAAAGATTCCTGATTTCTTTGCATGTCCTTGGGCTAATCTCTGCAACAACTCCCATCATGCAAGACCACTTTAGCCTACATATTATTCAAACACCAGCTAAAGTGTTTCTGAATGCAGGTCACACTTAAAAGAGCTGATTAATCAATGTCAGCGTGATGTGTTAAAACCCAAGTATGTACACACAGCAAAGTGAACAAATGCATGCAAATCTGATCTGCTCGCCCCCATCCATCCTGCTTGTGTGCTGGCTGTAATTCATCATGAGTTCAAAGTAAAAGAGCAGCAGCACACGCAGGTAAAATCACACTGAGGCAGTCACAGTTCACTGTCAGTGGAGAATTCTTCATTCCTTCACTTTGCCCTTGAGCTGATAGAGCATCTATAACCCACATATGAGGCAGGTCTGACTGGAAGAATCAACCAAGAGAATGCATTGTACTTTTTTTTTATTTAACATGAGCTTTCAAAATATTCTAGTGAGTAACTTTGGTTTGCCTTTGGTTAAACATAAAAATAGGTGGACATTAATTCACTGAGAGAGATCACAGCCAAGGCCAAGTAACTAGGGCTGCACAGTATATCACAATCTAACAGTATATCACAGTATATCACAATCTACTTAAATAATAGAATGTACAGAATGAAATATCTGTTTTTAAAGAAAAAGTCTTCTTGTACCTATAGTTTTGACCTTTACAAACATTAATTTATAGAGTTTACAATGTACACTTTGAAAAGAATCCTACCTTTTAAACACATATTGTAAATCTAAAACAATATCTATCTGAAAAATTGCACTTCATTGCACTACCAATTTCTGTAACACAATGTGAAGCTTTAAACTTCCCCTGTCAAACTACCCCTCTCAGTTTGGGGTCATGTCTGTATCTGAGGCCATTTCAGACCGAGCAGAAGAATGACATTTGCACAGAATTAATGAAACAATCCTAGAATCATATCGGGGACACAGCTCTACAAGTTGGATCGTGCCTTGCCTCGCCTCATGCCAGCGAACACGACTTAACCTAAGCTGCCACAAATGTAGGGCACAACTCAATGAGAGCGCGGCGTCGCCCTGAGGGTCATGTGATCTGTGCACACGCATGCATGCGGACTCGGTTTTAATTGTAAGTCTCCTTCCTACTTATACAAACCAAAATCACAAAAGTCAGGGAGCTGTCTGACCTATGGATTACAACACAGCATGAAAACTTCCCATGAGGCCAAACTGTAGAAAAAAACTGAAACTGGATGGTGCAATAAAATTTGTAAGAAAACACCTAACTGAAGAAAGGTTTCCAGTGAGAACAAACAGAACAGAATTTGAGAATAAAATGACATGAAATAACATGAAAAAATCTA
>JACN01109690.1:0-29273 GCA_000787155.1 Scartelaos histophorus
GTCGACCAGGCTGTGTATGCGTGGGATTTTGGCCGGAGTGGTCTCAGCTCGGGTTAAAGGTTCTAAACACAAAAGGAAAAAATAGAAGTAAAAGTAAAGTCTACATTGAAAGAAATGGGGAACAATTTCATTTAGTTGCAAACCTATTTTGTATGCTTTTTCTAGGGATGGTAATACAGACTTGTGAGTCAAAATAGAAATAGAAAAGAGTTATATGGCAATATGTTTAGACACACTGGTCATAGCAGGCCAAATATCGAATACCGGTATCAACTCAAAAAATCCACATGGCCCATCCCTAACCTTTACTAGGTTGTTCTAAATAGCGGCAGACAATAATAAATACTAAAACATATATTGAGACTGCCAGTATGACAATACTGTCACATAAATAAGACAAAATTAGACATATTCTGGATTATTAAAAAAAAGTTCTGACATTGGTCAAAAAGACCAAACAAAACAGACCAAAAATAGCAAAGAAATTAAAACAGTCAAATGTTTAAAATGTTTTTGTTTTTAAAATTCATAATCACTCCACTTCATTTCTCACTCCACAACCACAAAGGTCAAGACTGATGGGTTGAGAATTGCTAGAATAAAATACAAATTACAATATTTTGTAGACCTGAATTATATAACTAATAAAATGTTAAAAATAACAGCAGTGTAGTCTTTCAATGTACACTAGGTAATTTATCTCCAACTGCTTGTCTTCAAATCATGAGACATGAAATGGAATGTTCCACTGTATGGCTATTAATCCCATATCAACAAACAAATAATTCCATGAGGCAAAGTTACATATGTGTAGAAGTGACTACTTGCATAGTAAAAACACTTGTTTTTCAATGTTTTCATGTTTTTCAGTGCTTCATTTTATAGACTATTCATTCTGTGATTCTTCAGTGGTTCCCAACTTTTTGTCTTTAGTATTCCCTATCCCCGCTTTGTCTCACATTTTGAGAACCCCTTATTAACTGTATAAATTTGTACTTAGCCAAATATATTTGATTTTCTTGTTTTAATAAGATTTCTGCCAGTCATCTTAAATGTACTACTGCATTTTACATATAAATACCATTGCATTCAATAACACTTTTCTTTTAAACACTACAGGCACATTTATGGTGGATTTCAGAAAACTAATTTGACTCACTGATACTATAAAAATAAAATAATCTATATTCATTTTTTGTCAATTTCACATTAAAAGGTGTAGTTTAATGTTTAAGGACTGACTTGGAGATTTGGGGTGAGCCTGGCCCACAAGGTTAGTCTCTCCCAAATGTGACTCTGCCTCTTCATCTCGTCTGTGCAGACGCCAGATACGAACAGTGTGGTCATCGGAGCAAGATGCAATCTGCAGAGAGAGAGGGCACAGGGAGAGAGGGAGGGAGCAAAAAGAGTTTGACAATGTTTGTTAATGCTTTCTCAATGTTAGGTTCAGTAAACAGTGCTTTGTTGTCCTGGTCCTACCGTGGTGAAGTCTGTAGGGCACCATGACACAGATGTGACCTCCTCGCTGTGGCCCTGGAGCATCATGGGAGGATAGGAGGGAGAGGAAATCTGACGAAACACAAACTTATTTCCACACATACATATCTAGAGTAATATTATCCTGGAGTAACCAGGCTTGGTGCTGTTAAAAGCACACCACTATGGTGTTTCTAGCAGCTCCTGGTCATGGTTTGCGTGCATACCTTCCAGATGTAGGCATGGTTGTCACTGGAGCCGCTAGCCAAGAACTGGTCATCAGGACTCACTGTGGACTTGATGTAGAAGGAAGAGTTCTGGTGACCACTGAATGCAGCCACTGTAAGAAACAATTACATTACAATAACTGTTAGCATTATAAAAGGCACATCCAGCTATCACTAGCATTGCACCTTTGTTCAGTTTGACATGTACATTGAAACACTATTTAATACTAAAAAAGGACAAAGTAAGTCAAATAATTATTTTAGTTTTATCTAGTCAAAATATTACATTTTTGGTTAAAATCTGACAACTAAGGTTGCCCAAAAAATTTGAAATCACAATTTGAGGCAGTGCGATTATTAGGGATGAGCCGATCCGGCATTGTCTGTTCAGATACTGATACAGATACTAAGTGTCTGACGATATCAGATATTAACTGATACCAATGCAGTGACAGAAAACAATATTTCTATTGAACACGCATTGCATAGAGTAAAAAATTATTCAAATGTGTTTTGAAGCTAGAGAATAACTTTGTAAAAATACAAGTTTCATATTATGAGACGCTTTGGGCCAACACTGGCAGTAATTCGTCGTATTACACAAATTAATGTGATCCAAAATGAGATACTGGCTGAACCAATATCCTGGAAGTTGATATCCAATTCACCAAAATTTTCAGCCAGTATCAATCGCAAAAGCTGCAATTATTTAGATAAAAGAATGTCCTTGACAAAAAAAAAATCCTTTTTGTAGAATATGTTCTGAAATGCATGGGATTTTTGTATAGCTTTATCAGTTCAGATTTCAGCCCTACTTTTGACTCAAGCATTTAAAGCTCCTACATAATGCACAATTGTGTCTTGTGAGTTTTAAGCCATGTTGGAATTGTGTTAACTCCTTAAACAAATACCTGGGGTTGTGTTTTGTTTCATTCTCACAGAAATGTTTGCATAATCCTGAAGTACTGGGCTATCTGCATGTAGCTCAAAGTGCAAGTGGTTATAAATAATGATCTAAGCATATATGTGATAAACAGGAGGGCAATGTTAGAATAATTGTGTATTTTATCCCATATATTCCATAATCATATGTTAGAAATGTATATGTGCCAATAACCTCTTTGTGCTTGAACTCTGTACAGTATGGCCTTCACTTGTTATGGGAACTGAAAGATAATGTGTCTCTCAGACCAGAGAGAAACAGCAGCCCCCAAACTCCTGAGTGCAGATGCCATACAAGGACAGCAGCCAGACATTAATCATACAAAACTGTACCATGTATAATTGTGTACAATGTTATTACTAATTTTCCCCCAACCTTGAGAGTGATAACATCCATTCATTGGAACTAGGGACCTCCTAAATAAAAGTGAGGAGACTGCACTGGGCCCTTCAGGGTGGATAGAGACTGTAACTGAAGTGATGCTCTCGTTGTTCGTTCTCCTCGCGAGTAAAACTGAATAATCTCTTGTATTTTACAATGTTTAGGTGAGCTTAAACCTAACATTAACTTGGTTCCACCTTGTGAGGTCATGAAGTGGTTTTTAAGTGGTCATTTTTAGGTTAACAGCTTATTTTACCTATAGGACCAAAGGACACAAGTATGGGATTATCAGATTGTGTGAAATGTTTGTTTTTCCTGTATCCATGGTGCAATGAATCTACTGGCATTTGAGATGCAATAATCCTTTTCACCAAAAGTGGCAGAAGACTTCTCAGAGGAAATGTTTATTGATGACTATGTTTCTATTATTATTCTATAAAGTCTCTTTTTCAAATTGACAAAATAAATTCAACCAAATGAACAATTATATATACTGAAATTTCAGTGCCCTCTAGTGGTTAATAATAAGTAAGGAAAGCAGTGTTCAATCCCTTGTTATGCTCTTACCTGGAGAGGTTTTGACCCCGGTGACATTAAACATGTAAATATTGTCATCGGTGCAATTACACATTACATTGGATCTAGTGGAGTCCAACACCAGCCCAGAATAACCTACAACCACATAGACAAAATCACATATGAGTAAAGCTGGGGTGCAGGACATTCATTAGTCTGTTTCAATACTACGTATAGAAAATATTAATCAGATCAGATATTAATCCATACTAAACACTACTACTGAAACTAGTTACTCATTTCAGCTGGTATTGATACTAAAAATGTCCAACTCACAGGATGGACATGTGCCTTTCCTGCATAGCTTTATTAGAATGACTATGAGTTGTATCAGAACAAGTACAAGACCACATAGTACCATTGTCACAATATTAAAAAATTGTAATTTGATTTTAACACTAAGGAATAGACTTGACAGATACTCAATACTGTTTAAATACCACAATAACGGTTAAAAAACAACCTTCTTAATCTTTATTTTATATTCCCACAGGGCCTTATATCTGTGCAGTCCCTCAGTTGTCCAGGTAGGTTCCATGGTGGACCATGGGCATATATTTCTGATACAGCTCAAGATCATTCTAAAGCTATTGAGGAAAGGTTATTTCTGTTCTGTGAATTGGACCTTTTAAGAATCAACACCTGCTCAAATGAGTATCTAGTTTCGATACAGGTTTGAGTATTGATATTGGTTATCAAGTCTATTACTTCATATTGAAATTTGAAATGTTACCATTGTTACAACACTATTAAGTACAGACCTAATCTCATGCGCAAGCTAGACCCGGGGTAGGGGAAGGACTGCAGCGGCATAGGGTCCTGGCGATGACCGGAGTAGTTCTTCCTCAAATCCCACATCTTCACAACGCTGGAGAACAGAGACATTTTACATAACACAATCAGGAGAATTAAATTCTGATCTGTTGATTTTCTGATGTTGGTTCCTCATCGCAAACATAGCTGGAGTTGTGCTTCGTTTCATTCACACGTTTACCACACAAACCCTGTTTATGTTTCAAACAGAAAACACTGTTCCACCTTGTCATGTCTTGGTGAAAAAAAGCATTTTGAGCTTTGAAGGTTACTAACTAATAATGAAGGTTACTGACTAATAATGAAGGGTTATTCAAACATGTGGGAATTAAACAAAAATGCTCTGAGTTTCTTCATGTTTTTGTGGAGATAAGAACATTTTATCATGGTTTAAAGCTCACAAGAGTCAGTTTTGTGTGATACAGGACCTTCAAATTTAAAAGGTCCTGTATTACACAAAACTGTATTAGAGTTTATTCCTGTATTACACTTGTTGTTATAGATATCACTAATTGTGATGTGCTGTTTTCTATTTTGGACATTTTAATAACTAATAGAGGTGATTCACGACTGTCTCTTTACAGTATGCCACAGTAAAAGACCAGGCCCTGTTGAATAGTGGATACATTATCTTAAAAAGCATAGTTTTTCAATTTGAGAAAAACACCTACTGGTACTTGCAATTTTTCAAACAAGCACCATGATTAGATTGTGAGTTATGTTTTAATAATAGCATTCTGTTCAAAGTGCAAAGAGAAACATATCTAGATGAAAAGTAGTATCACGAACTGCCAAACTAGAATCACATTTCAGAATATCCATCCATCATCTTCCACTTATCCGGAGCTGGGTTGCTGGGGTAGCAGTCAAAGCAGGGACTCCCCGACTTCCCCAGACACTTCTTCCAACTCCTCCAGCGGAACCCTGAGGTGTTTTCAGGCCAGACGGAAGACATAGTCCCTCCTGGGTCTTCCCCAGGTGGGACATGCCCGAAACACCTCCCGAGGGAGAAGCCCAGGAGGCATCTAGACCAGACGCCCGAGCCACCTCAGCTGACTCCTCTTGATATTTCAGAACATGTTTGTACAAATCTAAACTACAGGGTTAACACTTTTTACTCAGAATAAGACAGAAGATTTTATTGTCTGTGGATGAAATTATGGTACTTAAAAAATGGCAGCATTTGTGATTTGTTAATTGCATCCACTCAGATTGGATTTTGGGTTTAGATACGTCCAGTTGTAATTTAGTATTTCTTACCCATCCACAGCACCAGAGGAGATGAGCATGTGCTGATCCTGAAACAGCACCACAGTCACACTCTGCTGGCTGTCCTATACAACAGCACAGGACAAGGATATTTAACATCTTTAAGCATAAAACACTTTTTGCATATAATCAGTGAGCTCATACCACACTGGGAGCCATGCCTCGAGCACTGCCTCTCTTCTTCTTGGTTTTCTGCACACAGTTTGGTTCGGCCTTGTTATGAGCACCACTTATCTGCTTCACCTGTTTGTAGTAGCCATCTGAAAACAAAAAAAGTATGACAATGAATTTTTTTGTAATGCATCTATTTTTCCAAGTGCATACTGGAATACAATGCATATGGGTTATTCTTGCATACAGGTCTAGAGGTTGAAAACAGTTTTTCAAAAAAGGTCCATATTATGGCATTTTCTGATCTGTGATTGTTGTTGATAATGGATTCCTTATCAAAAACATACCTGAATTGTGTTTTATTTCATACACATTTAACACAAACCCTGCATACTTACTGTAGGCCAAGTTCTTCTCTCAAACAGAAAACACTCTGTTCCACCTAGTGATGTCATTTGGTAATATAGGAAGTACTCCAGCGTTTTTAAATTCCATACACTTTCACTAGAATCATTTGGATTATTTCAGTTGTGGAATCGCACATCTCTATTGAATTAAAAAGGTAAAAGGAGCTGTTAACATGGATGCTACCACTTCATGACATCAGGAACAGAGCATTTTGAGCTTTGGAGAGGGTTACTCAAACACACAATATAGGACCTTTAAAGCTTATTGTATGTTGATTGTGTTGTGTGTGTTTGAGTAGTAATGATTATAAATAATAATGTAATGCATCTAACCTTTCAAGACATCCTCTTTACACACATTCAAACTAGGCTAGGTGAGTGGAGTGTCTTGTTTAAACACATAAACATGTTAGTATTCCCATCAAAATATTTATGAGCACTATAAAAATATTATCTATGAATATAATTATTTTGAAATACCACAAAATACCATATATTTAATGCATGCAGGTTTAGGAGGATCAGTACTGTTTAGTGCAGAATACCTTTCTTGCTGCAGCGTGTGTCCCACACCATTATGTTTCCATCTCTGCCTCCGGTGCAGAAAACAGCTGTGATGGGAAACAAAGTTTATAAGTAGCATTACGTAAAAGCAATGGATATCAGCATAATATATTCAAATAAATATATTCAAAGATTCTATAAAATGTAGAACCAGAGAACTATCAGTTTGCTTTTTGTTACGTCCATAAATTTGCTATATTGCTTTATCTTTAAATATATAAAGATAATAAAACATCAAAAACAAGAAAAGTTACAGAAATCTGATAATGGCATTTTTATGTAAACATAACTATCAAGTTTTACAGACATGAGCCTGACTTGGAAAAAAAACTCACTGAACATATATCTTGGGACCTAAGAACTAATAGGCTGGGGTTTCGGGGGCCGCTTTAGGTCCCAGAAAATGTTTTTGATTTTAGGTGCTCTGTGGTGCAATCTGGGCAAAATATGAAATCTAATTTTGGGATTACATTGAGGCTTTATAGCAAGTGATCTAGGGTGACAAGATTGCATTATATGGCCATACATGGTCATTTTTATTGTACATGATCATTGTGTTTTGGTATTCACTACTGCATTGTTCAGCAAACTGTCCATTTAAATACATGTAGGTCTATTCAGTCAGTTGCTTTGCGGATGCACTGCGTATTTGTTCCGTATTCTCTTTCTGACTGTCCCTAACCCAAACCCCAGGGCAGCTGCTGTCACACAGCAGATATGCTGCTAAATCATCTTAGATCCGCACTGTAAATGCACTTTTAACACAACATTTGTTAGATGTGAAACTATCAATTAGCGGATCCGCGGCGAAGGTGCAGCAGATCAGGAGTGGATCCGGCGCGATGTGCAAGTGAACTCCGTTGCGGATCCGTTCTGCGGATACTTGGCGAATCTTCGACTACCTGCGTCGCAGATCCGCCGCAAATACTTTTTGCTATCTGGGCAGTATCCTACATTGTATGGTCCACTCATACCAGAAAGAATTCCAAATCCCTAAACTTTGTATCCTCTTGCTATCGATCGATACAGCGAGGATTTCCCGCGCCGTGAATTCTGATTGGCTGATTTCCCTTCATCATCAAAGCCTCAGGAGGTACAAACAAATGCAAATTCTTCTTAGTCAAAACAGACAGCTCCTTTAGCTTGGGTCCGGGCTGTGGTTAAGGGCCCCTCCCACAAATTTTATTGCAGATTTGCATGAATCTCAGGAACCACCAGATTCATAAAAAAAAAAAGCGGAATTCCACGAATCCGCGGAAAAAAATCATGTCTGGTTTTATATAATGTTATAAGACCGTGTTTTGGCAGTACCTTTGTTGTGAGGGGTGAAGCCCACAGACTTGAGACTGCAGAGGTGACCCTTGAAGCTGCCCAGTAACTCCCCTGAGCGAACATCCCACAGCCGGGCCATCTGGTCTCCTGCTGCAGTAACCTGGAGCCAAAGCACAGTAGTACTTCAAGACCAACATGTCACAGGCAATAGAGGTCATGAACTCATGCTGAATTATGAACCAGAATATATTTTATGTCCTGTACACTTATAATATATATATTATAAAGAAAAAGTTATGAAAATTCATCTTTTCCACCATGTTACAATGTTTTTCCCTCATCCATAACTTTATAAAGTTATGAAAATTATTTTTTTCCACCATGTTATAATGTTCCCTCATCCAACACAGGCCTCTCCTGGGCTCCAGCGCAGACAGAACTGCAGTACAATTTGGTCCAATGCTACAAAGCAATACGCTATAACTTCACAAATCTGATGCAATGTGCAGTAGTTTCATTAGCAGGATGCATGCCAATTGTAATGTGATCTGAAGGGGGAGTGACATAGCTTGAGAGGGTGCTCTAAGAGTGTCAAAAAACTAAACTGAAATGTCAATATGTTATTTTTGGCAAATAAAGCATTTTCAAAAATATATTAAAGTTAACATAAGGTGATCTCAATATTTTATATGTAAACAATAAATATCCCATCAAAGTATAATACTCCCTCCTTTAAACACCAGGAACATCTTCCAGTGTACATACCAGCTGAGGCTCTCCTGGGACCCAGGCAATGTCAAAGACGGCATTCTCATGAGCTAACCACTCTGCAACACAATTATTACATTTATTGTTTGAACAGTGCATGTAAATGTACTGTAAACATTTGGAATTGCAGTATGAGTAAATTTCAGTCATTGTCCGACATTCTTCTTAGCCACTGCCATGGGTCCCTTAAACCATTCAAAGCATGTTCTCAGACTCAGATTACACACCTTTGAGCAGCATGTTGTCCCTGTTCTCTGTGTTGTAAACTCGGACAATGCCCTCTTCATTGGCCACAGCAAGCACATTCTGGAGGTTAGCAGCTGGAGATACAATAAAATATATAAATAAAATGTCACTTATTGCTTCAGTTTACTGTCTCAACATTTCCTTTGCCTGGATTATCCATAGTATAGCATTACACTTATGGCTCTCTCTGAAAACAAGCAGCACCTACTCTCAGGCCTATTTATAATTATGACTTAATGGTGGTCTATATTGATTTATTGTTATTGTTATTGACTTGTTTAAAAGGTGAACTGTGTAACATTACAAGCATAGAGTCTGCCATTTGCATGGCAATGCCAGAATTATGCATCTTTGTTATACAGAGGGATATGATGAGTCTGGTCACCACTCCCTAAAGCCAGGATCAAACACAGTTGTACAGTCAGTCTCTCATTTTGAACTAAATCAAACTTCTGCCAAATCAGCTAAACAGACTTTACACATTTTTGCAGAATTAATTTGCATTAATGTTTATCAGCTCCTGTAGCCAGATCCGTTTTGATAAAGAGAGACCATAGACTGTATATATGAATGGACATAGCTAATTTGCTAGCCGCTGTGTGCCAAATTGGAAGTACGACAGGAGGCTCTTCCGGCTCCTTCTGACCCTGGCACCCATCGACTTAAAATAGGATCTTGTCGCTCTTCTCTCTGTGCCTGCTGCAGTGATTCTCTTCATCTTGGTCTTAAAATGTTCTTATTAACCCGCTCTACATGATCCTGAATTTTTTTTTCCGCTATTTTGTTTGTCAAAAAAATTCTACTCATAACATAGAGCCTGGCTCCAGATTCGCTCCTGTAATCACCTCATTTGAGCGGTGCTGAACACTATGGGTAATGTCACACTCACTTAGTCCACTTTTTTATACAGTCTATGGGAGAGACCATGTGTGTCCCTGATTGGAATTAATGATTTTTTTTATTAAATTTTGAAATGTTTACTCCATTCACTTAATCGCTGTTTTTTTTCTCTGAAACTACAACTAATCAGCTGCTAGATAGACAATCTGAATTGGAGTCATTGAACTCATTGAACGCAAGAAGATATTCCATTTAAGTAATTCCGCCCGGGTGCCATCGAATAATGAGCTTCTCTTCTTCATTACCAGAGGAGAAGGCCAGTCCAAACGGAGGTACAGTGTCACCCAGGTTACCGTAGGAGACATGTTCATCGCGTCGCACACAGCTGTAACCCGCCAGCAGGAAGCCCAGAGGGGGAGAGTGGTGAGCGGGCAGGGCTGGAGGGTTGACAGCATACAAGAGGGTTAGAAAAACATGCAGTAAGTACAGTGTGTTGTCTGGGCTAGAGCAGTCAGGTCGATATTTTGCACAAGTACGGGCTAGCAAAAATAAAACTTCAACATGGCTGCAAGCTGGGCTGGCCACCTGACTAATGGAGAGACATTTAACTTTGATTGAACACGTTAATGCAAATGCACAGCTCTCTTGTGCATTTGCAGCCCCCACCTGTGAGCAGCTCCTTTTACCTTTTGTTCAGTTGAGATTGGCAATTCCACAGTTGAAATGATCAAAATTATTCTAGTCAATTTGTGGAGTTTAAAAACACAGCAGATCACTTCCTGTATTACCAGCATTTCTGTTTGAGAGAAGAACTCAGCCTAAATATACTCCAGGTCTGTTTTTGACGTGGAAACAACATAGATTAAAAAATTATATAATATGGGCCCAAAAATCATAATATTGGTTATCCATTCATTGACCTGGTTTAGATCTGTTGGTACTTGGTAGGTCAAATACAACAATTAGATATTTTGACAAACTCAATACTAAGGGTGCATGGACTACAGTAAACACTGGGAAACAGGAATAGTGACGATTTGAAAATGAGACTTCAATGAGAGTCTTATTGTACCTAGATCCACTGTCCATACAATTTATGAACATGCAGTTTCTATATGTTCGTTCGATAAACAACTTTGATTATTTAACTACTTTGAGAAACATTTAGACCAGAGACTGACAGTTATGGCATAGACAACACAAAGACACAATGCACATGGTGAATTTCCCAAGTATCAGTGGTAAAGGACTGGTAAGGAAGCACAAAGACAGCATGTACTTAACACAATTCCGACATCTCACCGTTCAGTCTCCGTCTGCCCAATTGTGCGTCGACTATGGATCGGAAAATCATGTCTTCGCCTCAGAGCCGGGTTAATGTGGTCTTTTGATCCGTAAATGCAGTAGAAAGCGGGAAATCGAGCGCAGTTTTGGAGCTGATCGTGTGTATTTCCCGCGAACAGATGAGCGATACGCCAGACCGAAAGTCCCGCTCAGCCTGCCGCACGCTCCCATTGGACAGCGCATACGTCCGGTCTCCGCCCAGCCCGCTTCCGCCGCTGATGTGGAAGAATAATTTTTTTTCATTTAAAGGGTAGTAATTAGGGTATCGTTTCTCTGTACACTGGGTATTTATAGGAATTTGATATTTAAAAGCACGTTAACTGCAGGGTTCCATGTAAATAATTGAAATATTATAGCCAAAAGCAACAACTTTTCCCTGGAAACAAGCCGGAGGAGTCCCTTCTCAATTACAAATAAGAGTTAGGTTTGTGGCGATACAAAGCCACTAAATAAGGACCATAGACTGTATAAGGATTTATATACAGTCTAAATTACACGTGTTTTTCAGTGCATTTAAACAGAATTTAAAACGACAACAACAAAACATTATTTTATTATAGTAAAGAGTAACATACTGTGGCTTTAACCACACATGTACATAACATAAATCCAAGATTACAGTAAAAGATGAACAGAAATAAACTCTACTGCCTCTTCGCAGATCTGACCTGTACCATGGATATGTGGCTTCACCTGATTGTTTGCGTGGAGAGAAATAAAGTAATAGTATAATGCTATGCTGTGAAACATGCAGACAAACAGGTGCGAGAGCCTCCATAGAAAGTTACATAGTGTACCTTAAAAGAATTGAAATCCAACTTTGATTTGCAGTTTTAATGCCACATATCATGCTCAATCAAGCTGTACAACTACAGAACAACACAAAAAGCTGCTTTATTGTAAGTGTAAAATTTAAATAACCTTTTTTATTTTCCATTTTTAGTTTATCTGTACAGATTTGACAGAGATTCTGAAACTCGCACAGCAGAAAAAACAAAACCAAAAACAGCGGGATTATAGTTTTATACGTTTTATAAGGTCAAAAAAACAAAACAGAAAACACCGCTACAGTGACCAATCAAAATTGAGTCATTGATAATAACAACAACAACAACAACAACAACAACAATATAACTACATTTGATATTATTTTTACGTTGACCAAACAGGAAGTATCTAATGTTTACTTCCGGTTCATTCTCCTCCCGCTGTCTTTTCTGTATGATGGAGATGAACAGAAACTGATCAAAGCTGTCCAGTCCTTGGCTTAGACTCTCTCCGCCATGGCTCTGTCCACCGCCCGCTCCTTCCTGTCCGAGGCGTGCTATGGCGAGCAGGAGCTGGACGCAAACTCCGCTCTCATGGAGCTGGATAAAGGTGCGTGTAGCATAGTGGCTAACTCGAGTGAGATTTTCCATAGACATTTGGATTTTCTCTTCTTTCCTCCAGCTGAACAGAATTCAGAATTACACTAAGTAATTTCAAAACAATTAAATCAGATACATACATTCAGAGTGTATGTATTTTTTCCACCAAACCGAGTCATAATTAGTTATAACATGAAACCCTGCCATGCACTTTAAGTTGAAACAGTTGTCACTTGTTTTCTATTTGTGTTGCAGGTCTGCGCTCTGGTAAACTGGGTGAGCAGTGTGAAGCAGTAGTGCTGTTCCCCAAGCTTTTTCAGAAGTATCCTTTTCCCATTCTCATCAACTCAGCTTTCCTCAAGTTGGCAGACATCTTTAGGCTCGGGTAGGCCTACACCATACACTGTCTATATACAGTCTATGTCCTGCACATAGTCACCAGCATCCTGTCACAGCTGTTGTAGAGTGATGCTATTTACAGCTCTTATTGGTTAAATGTTTGTGAATAACGTTATCATCATGAAATATGAAATGTAAGATGAATGTGTTTTTTTCTAAGTAGTGCTGTTTTTTCCATCATACTTGAACAATCTAGATTTTCAATTTTATTTTATCTTATTAAAATGGATTTCAACATTAGTTTCTGAGAATAAACAATGCAGATTTTGAATCATTGTCATGCTTCGTCAAAGTTTTGTGCCTGCTCCAAACCACATGCTGTTACTGACTGTAGACTCTTCATTCAAAATTCAAGCTGATTGTTGATGATAAGAGGCAACTGAACCTTGAGATTAAATCATATTTGATTAGTTGCCCAGGCCCATTTCTGAATAATAGTAATAGATCAGGCTTTTACGTGGGTTTATTAATATTAATAACTGCTAGATCAGGTCAGTTCAACTTGCAGCCACATCATGCTCTCCAAGTTATTTAATATCCTGGTTTTATTCTGGGTAAGTACAAATTTAGTCCTGATTTAGACTTAATTTTTTCAGATTTGTTTATTAATTTCTTTATTATTTCTTTATTTGTAATATTATTGCATATTACACTGGGTCTAAATCTTAATGACTGTAATTCTTCTGTTATACAGAAATAACTTCCTCCGTCTCTGTGTGCTGAAAGTGACCCAACAAAGTGAGAAACATTTGGAGAAGATCCTGAATGTGGACGAGTTTGTGAAGCGTGTGTTTTCTGTCATCCACAGCAATGACCCTGTGGCCCGAGCCATCACTCTGCGGTAACAAAGGACTAGGGGCATTTCTATAGACTCTTGTTTTTTTTTTAAATCAACTTTTTTATGGCCAATGCCAATACCAAGTAATTAGAATCAAGAGAGATTAATGGCTGATATTTTGGGGCCGGTAACTAGAGCAGATTTGAACTAATAACATTTAAGTTGACTACAAATTCATGCACAACTGTATTGTAATATCAAATAAAATATCATATAAAATATATTGGGTCAATATGTATCTATATCTCTAGCTATAATATGGAGCAATTATTTTTCAGGGGTCAGTATTTATCGTAGGTACTATTTGGGCTGCCAGATAAAACATAGTCAAATCAAAACTGCAATTTGAATATAATCAATTTGCAAACTGCAAAGGCTGTAGTTTTTGAAGCACCACTATTTCCTCCACAAATGACAAAATCTCCTGTCTAAGCCTGTAGTTTAAATTTGTACAAGCATGTTTGGAAATGTGATTTGTGTATTAGTTTGTCAGTTCTCCTGGATCCTCCTGATTGTACAAACCTAAATTACAGATTAGATTTTGTTGTGGTTTGGAATTGATTGTGATTAATCTTGCAGCCCAGTGTAGTTCCATGTAGTTTGACTGTGTAGATCGTGTGTGCTTGTTTGGAACAGGATGCTGGGGAGCCTGGCCTCAATCATCCCGGAGAGGAAAAATGCCCACCACAACATCCGCCAGAGCCTCGACTCTCACGACAACGTGGAGGTAGAGGCTGCCATATATGCTGCTGCTAGCTTCTCTGCTCAGTCAAAGTAAGAGACATAGCTCTAGAGCACTTCTGTCCATGTGTGCACAGCACTAATATGTCATCTGTCATTTCAGAGACTTTGCAGCTGGAATTTGCAATAAAGTCAGTGAAATGATCCAAGGTAATGACCTGCTATATATGGCATTTAAAGAGGGGATACTGTGCAAAATTGACTTTTTATAGCTTTCTGCCTTGTTTATAATGTTGTTCCCTCATCAGAAACATACCTGAAAAGGTTTTATGTCATCCATGCATATTTTGAGTAATCTAGCAATCTAGATCTTCCTGGGCCATATTTGAACCCTCCTTACGGTTAGTTGTAAGATTCTGGCTAAGGTGTAGCCGACAAGCCCAACGCATGCTCTCACACGATTTTTTGTTTTCTTATTACAAAAGCAGGATACAAAACAATACACTACAGCTTCACAAACCTGATGCGAATAATATCAAAATAATTAAAGCTAACATAGTAATCTATATCCTTCCAAACATATAGTTGTATCAGTATCTCTGCTCTACAAATAATCTTGCCTTTAACCACAAAGTAACTAAAAAGTAAAAACTCAAAATAATGTCTTGTCATAATGGACACATGCAGGCCCATCAGTAATTTTTGTAATTCTAATAATAAAAAATGCAGGAGAAGAATGTGTACTGATTAACAGTCCAGAGGCCTTGTTTGTATTCACAATATTAACAGCTGCCTTTATTATTCAATATACACTGCCAGCATATTCTACTCATGGGAGCATCACGCAGTCCTATCCTAACCTTTATCCCTCTGAGGCCACTACCTAGTCCATATCGAGCCACTGCTTAAGCTTTTACTGCGATACGATTTTGATAAGAGATGTTTTTCTTTAGTTGCAATTGTTTTTTGCCAAAAATGTTCTGATAATGAATCAGACCACTGTTCAGAGTTATCTAACAGATATGATGAAATACATATAATACATTACAGTAGTCAACAGTTAGAGTGGAATATTACCAAACACTGTACCAAACACAGGTGGTGACTTCTTTTAGCCTGGAGCCTGGACTATTGGCCTACATTCCAGCCTTCTTTTAGTTGTCCTGCACATAACCTTCCCACACACTGTGTTCTTATAGTTGTGTGTTATACCCTTCAGGCTTAGACACTCCAGTGGAGCTGAAGCTGAAGCTGATCCCCATGCTGCAGCACATGCACCATGATGCCAGTCTGGCCTCCAGCAGCAGAGAGCTGCTCCAGCACCTGGTCGATTCCTACCCCTCCACCCCTATGGTCATAGTCACTCTGCACACTTTCACTCAGCTGGCAGCCTCCTCGCTCATTCACATCCCCAAACAGGTAACACCTCCCCAAACAGGTAACACCTCCCCAAACAGGTAACACCTCCCCAAACAGGTAACACCTCCCCAAACAGGGAACACCTCCCCAAACAGGGAACACCTCCCCAAGCAGGTACCACAGGTACCACATGACTAGACTTGTACCACATGAGGCACATGGCTAGACTTGTACCACAAGACTAGACTTGTACCACATGACTAGACTTGTACCACATGAGGCACATGGCTAGACTTGTACCACAAGACTAGACTTGTACCACATGACTAGACTTGTACCACATGACTAGACTTGTACCACATGACCAGACTTGTACCACCTGACTAGACAGGTACCACTTCCCCAAACAGGTAACACCTACCCAAGGAACCTGGCCATGAGCTTCTTTGGAAGGAGATTACAATACCTGTAATGCCTTTGGTGTGGTGCTGGAGACAGAACATGGGTGTCTCAACTGTGTCTGCTTTGGTTTGTTCAGCTACAGCTACTGCTTCAGTATCTCAAGGATGACCCTAGAAAAGCTGTCAAAAGACTGGCCATCAGTGACCTGAAGCTGTTGGCTAAAAAGGCTCCTCACCTGTGGAGGAGAGAAGACACTCAGGTAGGAATAAAAGATTTCAAACATATAAGATGGATGGATGTGTTGCCATAGTCTGGTTAAGATTAGGCCCAAGAGTAATGTAATGGGTTTTGTTTAATGCAAATAATGTTAACTTTTTAGTTTAATCATGTCAGTTTCATCCTGGCCTAGCCTGTGGGGTATGGGTGGTTGTCTACAGCCTGATTTTATCTTATCTTCAGGCACCAGGGCGTCTCATCACTGCTGACGATATCTGACTTTTTATGTGTAATTGTATATGGAACCCTTAGACCCTGTGTGAGTGTGCACTAAGCAGCCCTTACAACAGTCTGAAGCTGGGTATGTTGGCTGTCATCTCCACCTTATCTGGAACCATTGCAATCAAGCACTACTTCAATACAATGCCAGGTAGGATTTATATATACCAGCAATTCTTTTCTCCAACTATAAACAAGCACAGCTATATTAGGATAGGTCATTACTTGTAAAAGTATCTGACATATTCTATTCATCTCAGGTTCATCCCAGGTGCCCTCCAGACACACAGACCTTGTCAAGTTGGCACAGGAGAGCTGTTACCATAGCAACCTATGGGTGTCAGGTCACGGGGTCATCGTCCTCACCAACATCACACTGTCTGGGCCTGACAAAGGTTAGTCCAGCATCTAGAATGTGAATCATTACTGTAAAAAGTGCATGTGGCAGGTTTTCATGTTTTTTAATTATGATTTGGTTTGTCTGGATAGCAACAGTAGCTTAGTTGGTATAGTGTGTGTCTACTGATCTAAAGTTTGGCGGGTCGAATCCCACTCTCAACATAAACGTCATTGGTTGTGCTGTCAGATCCACTGACCTACAGATTGGCTGGTGTGATTCCAGCCCCAAAAGATGAATGTTGTCATTGGGCACAACTCTTGTCCTTGGACGCTTAACCTAGTGTGTGTGTATGTGTGTGTGTGTGTGTGTGTGTGTGTGTGTGTGTGTGAATGGGGGGGGTGTTCCTTGTTGTAAAGTGCTTTTAGTGCCTTGAAGGTGAAAAAGTGCTGTATAAATCCATTAAGTGCCAGTTTGTGGAAAAAAAAGTTGAAGAAAAGTACAGAGTGGCCATACCGGCCTGGCAAAGCCTGATCTCGTCAGATCTCAAAAGCTAAGCAGGGCCGGGCCTGGTTAGTACTTGGATGGGAGACCACTGGGAATTCCAGGTGCCACAGTGGGGCGATAGTGGCAAAAAGTTGTTGTGTCCTTAGGCAAGGCACTTCACCCACATTGCCTAGTATGGAAGTGGTGTGTGCGTGAATGATGGTGGTGGTCGGAGGGGCCGATGGCGCAGATTGGCAGCCTCGCTTCCGTCAGTCTGCCCCAGGGCAGCTGTGGCTGCAATAGCAGCTTATCACCACTGAGTGTGGAGTGAAAGAAGAATGAACTGTAAAGCACTTTGGGTGTCTTGAAAAGCGCTATATAAATGCAAGGAATTATTATTATTATTATTATTATTAGAATATTAGCAGGGAACAGAATTCAGACTCCATCTACATATGTCATGAGCACCAGGCAGAAAATGCATAATAAAGAAGAAAAAACATATATAGGTCGCACTGGAGGGTGGGGGGGATTTATTTAATAAAATCTAGACCTAGAACAGACATTTCATCTTGAAATGCAATTTAAAATAACAGATTACAGAACAACAGTGTGAATAGGTGTACGTATGCTAACGTAACACATTCAGCTGCATGACGCATAGAAAACGAACTGTCATAAGTGTCTGGTATTTTCTGGTTAACGTAGCATACTGACAATTATTCAGATAACTATAGCATAAAGAACATGCCAACAAGTTTACCAAAGCATCACTATTACTCCAAATCACTAAATCCAGTGAAAATAACAAACAAACTGATATAAAAATGCGTTAATAATTTCACATATTAGTCACTCTGGAGTATACGTCGCACCTCCGGCCAAACTATGCAAAAAAGGGCGACTTATACTCTGGAAAATACGGTAACTGTATTCGGTTACAGTTACTGTTTCAGTGAGTGGTAATTGGAATACAGTTACTTAGTTGAAATAAATGGACTACACCGCCTTATTTTCCTATTTTCACATTTTGGGCTATATGTCTTTTTTTCCCCCCAGTAATTACACTCACTGCCGGAAGCCCAAACAGAACACACAATAAGAGCTATGCGAATGGCTTGTTAACATTGGTGACGTCAATCACACAATGGACAAGGTCGCAAAATGCAAAAATCTGGTGGAAGAAGAATACTGACAGTAAATGAGAAAAACAATCATTTTCATTTTTGATAATTGTTTTACAAAACCATTTTTCCTCATGTTTTTTTGTCCTTATAGGAAAAAGGGTAATTGGAAATGCTGTTTTGTTTTGTTTTTTTTTAAAAAAACATCTTTTCTTTAATCAGTACAAAAATTTGAGCTAAAAATTCAAATACAAGTCAAATACAAAATTAAAATTCCAAACAAACAAGAAATTGCAGGATGTGCTGCTACATTTATGTAGTTTTAAAAAGCATATCAAGTAATCCAAATATTCAGATTCTAACTTAATGGATTCCGTTACAAACTATATTTTGGGGTATGTAATCTGTAATCTGTCGGCGAATACACTTAAAAAGTAACCTTCCCAACACTGTTAACAATAGCCATTTTTATCAGCAAGAGTGTGTCTGCTGTTGTGTTGTAGTAGCAGTGAATGTATCTGCTGTGTGTTGTTGCAGACACGGTACAGCTGGAGCAGGACACTCTCCTGGCTCTGCAATCTTTGATGATGCTCTGCAGTCAGGACCACAGCCCCAGCGCTCAGGCAACGCTCAAAGTAAGGACGCAAACTACAATTAATAAATTGCAATGTGTAACATTTCTGGTGGAGAAAGGCTTGCACATCCGATAAGTTGTGATTGCATGCTAGATCATGCTAGAAGTACAAAAATTGTAGAAAATAATATCTGTGTCCTAATCCTAATTTTTATATTTTTTTGTAATCCTACACATCTCAAGAAGGGCTTAATCCCTTCAAAGGAGGAATAGTCTCATTTGTTTTCCAGGTATCCACACTTCAAACTCTGCCCCCTGCAGCCTGTGTTTGTATCAGAAACACTTTGTTGTAAATCAGGGCAGCACAGCATGATGTCACCAACATTAGAAATTGCCGAGGCCATTGAAGGCAGCTTACAGTTACAGTAGATTTTTAGTTTTGAACCAGAAAGCTGCAAATTTACCCCATCTGCACTAAAATTGTCAAAAATGAACAGCAATGCTATTGCTATAAAATGCTATTAAAAAGAAGGATTTAGGTGGAGGGTTTGAGTGCCAAAATGATCCTGGGAGCTGTGTTGTTGGCCTCACCTCAATACACAGCATTGTCTCTGGAATCCAAGAGGGGCTAGACTCTCCATTTCTCTGGCACTACCCGTGCAGAGCGGCGGGGTGTTGATGTTTGCCTGCCTTGTCCCACAGCTCAGCTACCTGTATGGTCCCCGAACCCAGTGGTGGGCGCTGTAAGTAAGGGATGCTGTCAAGGTGAAGAAGGAGTCCTATTCAGCATTGTTGGCTTGTGGGACTCCTGAGGCAGCAGACAGGTACTGACAGGCCCAGCATGCTGCAGCCCAGGGGGTCACAGAGGCGAAAAGTCTGGGTTGGGAGGAGTTCAGAAAGGCTATGGAGGAGGAGTATCAATCGGGCTCAAAGAAATTATGGGAGACCATTCTACCCCCCAGGAAGGGGAAGCAGTGGTTCACCAACACTGTTTACAGTGCAGGTGGAGAGCTGTTAACCTCGACTGGGGATGTTCTTGGATGGTGGAAAGAATACTCCACTGAGGATCACCCCAATCTCACGTCCCTCATCATGTCTTCTGAGGAGGAAGCAGAGACTGGAGACTTGGAAGCAGACTCATCATGTGTTTCAAAAACAGGGGAATCACACTCTTCTCAGCCTCCCCAATAATGTCTATTCTAATCCTGAAAAAGAGAATCCGACCGATTATCAAACCTTGAATTCAGGAGGAGCAGTGTGGTTTTCGTCCCGGCCGTGGAACACTGGACCATCTCTTTGCAGGGGAGTTTGCCCTACCAGTCCACATATGCTTTGTGGATCTGGAGAAGACATTTGATCGTGTCCCTTGTGATGTCCCTGGAGTATGGCGTCCAGGACCCTTTGCTAAGAATTGTCTGGTCCCTGTATGACTGGAGCAGGAGCTGTGTTTGCATTGTCAGCAGTAAGTCAGACCTGTTCCCAGTGCATGTTGGACTTCACCAGGGCTGCCCCGGTTCTGCTGACTGTCTTTATGGACAGAATTTCTAGGCACAGTCAGGGGCCGGAGGGGGTCTGATTTGGGGTCCACAGTATCTCATCTCTACTATTTGCAGATGATGTTGTCCTAATCGCTTCAGAGTCTGCAGCATGCACTGGGGCAGTTTGCACCGAAGTGTGACTGAGATGAAGATCAGTTCCTCCAAATCCGAGATCATGGTTCCCGACGGGAAAAACATGGCTTGAGGATGAAAGTCCCTACCTCAAGTGAAAGAGTTCAAGTATCTTGGGGTCTTGTTCATGAGTGAAGGAAGGATATGGCGTGAGATTGACAGGCGTATCGCTGCAACATCGGCGGTGATACTGAAAGGCAAAGCTCTCGATTTACCAGTCAGTCTATGTTCCTACCTTCACCTATGGTCATGAGCTTTGGATAATGACCAAAAGGGCAAGATCGCGGATACAAGCAGCTGAAATGAGTTTATCACAGGGCAGGTGGGCCCTCCCTTGGATATAGGGCACTCAGCCACGCAGGAGTTGTTCAGAGTAGGAGTAGAGCTGCTCCTCCACATCAAGGGAAGCTCTGGATGCCTCTAGGGAACATGTCCAGAACACCTCCCCAGGGAGGCATGTACCACCAGAAGAAGACCCAGAATACGCTGGAGGGGCTATGTCTATTGACTGGTTTGGGGACATCTCGGAGTCCCCCTGGAGGAGCTGGAGGAAGTGTCCAGGGTGAAGGAAGTCTGGGAGTCTGCTTAGACTGCTGCCTTTGCGATCTGGCCCTGGATAAGCAGAAGAAGATGGATTGATTTGCTCTTTAGTTCCACTTAAACCACAACATTGATTTCTGCAACTTTTTTTTAGCCATTCATAATGTCTGGAAAGCACTGATGATGTGATTAAACCTCATTAAACATTTTCTAGATTTGATTTGTGTACACTCTCTACATTTTCAGAGAGTTCATATGTTCACTGGAATTGGTTAAGACTTGCAACTCTGGTTGCCATGTTGATGGAACGGTTTTGATGAGCCTGGATTGTGAATGAACCGTGTGTCATTTAGTTTGTGTTTTCCAGACCGCTCTCACATCATTAGTCAAGTTGTTGAAGAATCGCCCCCACCTGAGCCAATCAGCAGTTGAGTTCCTTTTGGGGCAGCTGCATGTGTCGTGTGATTGGTCGCGTGTCTCCATGTGCCACGCCCTGGCCGCCATCGCCTCCCACCTGCCCGTGTTGGGAGACTCCATGCTGGGAGACCTGCTGGACCTGTACAGGGTGGCCAGCCACTCCTCCACTGACAAGCAACAGGAGCTTCTGGTGAGTTGCACTATGGCACATTTCACTACCATTATTATTATTATTATTATTATATTTATTATTATTATATTCATTCATTCATTCATTCAAATTTTTTGCAAGTTTAAAAAGGTTAAAGATGGTTTAAATACAGTATGTTATGTGTAATGCCCCAGAAGTATAATAATATAACATTTTAGTTGTCTATGTAATCCCTCAGTCTTCCAGGTTGTGCATGACAGAAGGTGTCAAATTTTACTGTTATTATAATCACCATAAGCATCACAGTTTTACAATTATTTACAATTATGACACTGTTGACCATAGTTCAGGCTAAGATAAGCTGAAATGAAACTAAATTATCTTGGAACTAGGGGAAAATGCAAAAATTAAACATTTTGTTATAGTTAAGCAAAATAGTCAGCAAAAATATGACATTGAGAGAAACTACTAATAACAAAAGTTCAACTAAAACATTCAGATTAGATTTTCCTGATCTGTTTTCTGAAAAAGCGTGTATGATACAAAACAATACACTACAACTACATTACACTGCAATACTCACACAATCACGGTACTGGTCACTCATTGTACTGCCGTATTCTCAAAGGTGTGTGCTGGTTTAACCCTTTGTGTGGGTTCAGGTGTCCTTGGCCACAGTGATGTTTGTGGCCAGTCAGTCATCCCTTTCGGCTGAGGTCAAAGCCGTTATAAAGCAGCAGCTGGAGAGTGTGGCCAATGGCTGGACAGTGTACCGCATCGCACGCCAAGCCTCACGCATGGTAACCCCACATGCAACAACATTACATTGACAATAAATATTGTTATAATGTTTCATTCAAGACCATGCAGCTGATTTAAGGTTTCATGCAGCTACTATGGTTTTATATGAGATGCTGTGCAGACAAAGGCACATGAGCAAACATAGATTTTCTGACTTTATTTATTTATTTATTTATTATAAAATTGGCCTATATGAGCTCTGGAAATAACAGGACTCTTCATGATTCAGTATACAGTAGTCACATTACTAATGAAGATGCCACAATTATTCATCAAAAACATATATTTGCTTTGGGATAATAAAGTAATAAGAGTTGTAATATGCTGAGCATATAATGATAGAGAAATACATTTTTAAACAATCATGCTTTGCTTTATAAAACCGTACATTATTATTTTTTTTTTATTAAAGGCTTTCCTGTTGTTATGATTTTGGGCTATACAAAAATAAATTGAATTGAATATTCACATCCACACTGTACAGAAACTATTACACAAGCCTTACAGTGCAGTCACTATTGCACTAATAATAAAGTGCCTATGGCCTAAGTGCAGTTTAAAATTGCACTACTCCTAAAATATTTTTATACATTTTGGAATACTGATATTTTGTCAAAATATGTAATAATACTGTGTGCACTGGGCCTAGCAATGGGTTGTGTTTTGATTGCTGCCTGATGAACTACCTGCCTGAGGAACTGTGTCAAGTCCTTCTTCCCCTATTCAATTCCTGTTCACCTGTCCAGTCCCCTGTCCAGTCCCCTGTTGAGTCTCCTGTTGACCTGTCCTTCCTCCTCAGGGCTGCCATGAGTTATCCAGTGAGCTGTGTCAGAGCCTGCGCACACGTGTGGCCTCGGAGCACTTCTACTTCTGGCTCAACAGTCTGAAGGAGTTCTCCCAGGCTGAGCAGTGCCTGAGCCACATCCAAGACCGAGACTACAGTGGAGCTTTGAGTGCCATTGCCGAAGCTTTGCGGTCCTACCAAAAGGGCATTGCTTCACTCACGGTGAGAAGTACAAGCCAGGAGACTTTAAAAGGCCAATATTATGTATTTTTTATTTTTTTTTTATCTATGTTATATCTCATTAAAATCGTACCTGGAGTCATACATCTTCACTAGAATAATTTGAAGAATTTCAGCTGTAGAATTGCCAAACCTTGAAGCTACATTTTTAGCTTGTTTTAGCTTTATTCTAGTGCATTGTAAACTAAACAGTTCCATTGATTATCTTTAGAGCTAAAGCTTAATGACATTGCAAGATGGAACAGAACATTTTGAGCTAATAACAGTCTAAGAATCGAATATTAAATAAACATGTGTGAATGAAATGTAACACAACTCCAGCAGCACAGCAGATCCTGAATGCAGAGAGTGCTAATGCTGCGAGGTTAACATAAAGTTGCAAGCACTAGCTAGAGAGGCTGTCAATGCACTAAAGCTGTATTTAATTCAAAGGTGAATTGGATATGTTTTAATGACCCATATGAGTTAAATGTAGATGAGTGGGTCAATGACGAGGAGTAATGACCCATACTTCACTGGCCAGACATTTATTTATACCTGATAGCCCCTCCCCCCAGGAGAGCCTGAAAGCCACAAGGCACTGACATGATATTCGACATATAAGTCTGACGTCACACACGACGTCCGGGTCCAACGAAACAATTGATCTTAATGCCTGATAGGCATTAAGATATTTGGGTCTAAACTCAACACAGTTAAAATTACACTATTTTTATACACCCACTAATGACACACATAGGATATTGTTTGTGTGGCCTCTAAGGGACACAGAGACACAAAATACAAACTCAGTATATAGCGAAAAATAATATAATTTATTCCTCTCCTCTTGTAATGTTGTCAAGCTATTATTAGTTATTATTTAAAAGTAAAAAGGCAAGATAGTTTCTCACATGTGTCTGTTTCTATCCACATAGCACATGGATTGAGGTGAAACTGCAGATTAGCGATAGTGACTCTACTTCCTGTGGAATTTATCGCTAATCTTTTATGCTTTAGCAATCCTGTATCTGAAGTATTGCACCACATTTCACACATAATAATAACACAGTTTTGACTTATCTGAACTAGAAGTGCAGATCTCTGATCTTTGGACAAAGTCTCAAAATGAGTTGTTGTGGAAACAGGAGACACGCTGATGTGTCCGAATCTGACCAGAGCCCAACACAAGTTCTAGGTATTTGTCTGAACATGTCAGACTTTGGTCAGGTTTTTGTGCTGCATTGTGGACATAAGTAGCGATGGGAGAACATGTATTGTGGTGACTTGGAAGAATTGCTACGGCAGATTTCCTCGTAGCTACTTTAGCTGTGAGAGTAGATTTGTTTTCGGTGGAGATTCAAGTTGAGAATCAGACCTCCTCTTTCTCATCAAAATGTAAGTTTCTCCTCACCATTTGAATTGGTTTCTGATATGTTCAAACAGTGGGGTACACAACACTGCAGCATTTTTACATGTAGGCCAACTTTGGCGTGGCTGTGATTTGGACCCGGAAATAGAATTATGACGTAGCAACTTGCAAGCCGAATAAGACAGGACCCTTTCTGCAGGTGATAGGCACAGAAGAGCGGGGAGTGACATACTCTGATAATTCCTTTACAGAATCACATTTCAGAACATATTTGTATCTAAACTACATGGTTAGTAGTTTTTTATGCAGAATAAGAGAAGGGATTTTGTTATTTGTGAAGGAAACAACAAATTGCAGCCTATGTGATATGCAGTTTAAATTGCGACCTTGATTCGATAGCGATTAATCTTGCATCTCAAACCTTACATTCTATACTATAGACGTAAAACAGGTTCATTTAACTTTGAGCTAAATTATCTTGGAACCAGGAGAACATGCAAAAACTAAACATTTTATTGTAGTTTATTTAGTTGTAGTCAGCAAAAATTTGACATTGACAAAAACTGCTAATAATGACTAAAATTATGACCAGAAGTAGATATTTCTGACGACTAAAAGTACAGATATTTTTGTCACACAAAAATTAACATAACTGGATGAATGAGTGGAGACTGGATCCAAGTTACACTTGGGCATGGGGCAATGTTAAAATTTGGTGCTACAAAAATAATTATGTTTGACAATTATATCAAGATAATTATTACTCTGACAGTTTAAAAATGTTATGGGTATGAATAATTCTATTTTTAATGTTATTAATAAGTTTCATGTTTAAACAACTTTTCTATAATTGCACTTTGTTATAACTGAAAGCAACTATAATCATGTTGGATAAGGAGCTTTTTTTAATTTACACATTTTGGTGATACAGTGGCGATTATTTTTGTTGTAATTTTGTTGCAATAATATAAAATGTCCTATGAATGATTATTGCCTACCCTTTTTAGTACGATAAACAATATTATTCTTTATTGTCCACTTTTCAATCCTAGAGCCCCAAACAAGAGCATAAACAAACTTGCCATCCAACAACAGTTCAAATAAAACTTTCAGATGAATAATAATTTTCTTTTTTTTTGTTTTTAACGTATTCAGGTGATTCTATTAATTCAAACTAAACTTTAGTCTATAAGAATTATGAGCTGTGTATTCTCTTGTGTAATATCGAATGTGTGGATCTGTGTGTCTATCTTTGTGTCTTATCTGTGTGTGTAGGCTGCCAGCACGCCCCTATCCCCCCTGAGCTTCCAGTGTGACCTGATGAAGCTACGCATGGACACAGTGCAGGCCCTGTCTCAGCTCCTCTGCACCTGTAATAGTTTAAAGACCAGTCCTCCTCCTGCCATCGCCACCACAGTCGCCCTGACCTCCGGGAACGAACTGCAGCGCTGCGGACGCATCTCTATGCAGGTCAGACAGACTGGCAACCCTTCACCTAAAGGCTATATTAATGAATGGATCATCTGTATGATGCATAATCCAAAAGGCTATACAGATGGGTAGCATCATTTGTATTAATACTGATGGACTGAGCTCATTGAGTCAACTGAATTAGTCAAAAGGGCTGTGTTGTAATTTAAAGGACCTGCATTAAAGATTTTGATTTGATTTTAAATGTTATAAACTTTGACCTACCTGTGTCCTCAGAATCGAGGTAATGGTTGATGTTATTTTATAAGTTGGTGTCTTGGCTCTCAAGACGATAATTCAATCAGACAGCAGAATGAGCGCTGGTGGTCAGTAGGGATGAAATGGAACTACTACTTGGAGGTGGCAACATACAGTCTACAAAATGGCTGTTCTGATGTTTTGTGAGTGTATTGTAATGCCCCTGTATTTGTCTGTGGCTCTGCAGATGAAGGTGTGCATGGATGAGTTCCGGAGTCTGGCTGCTCGATATGCAGACCTCCACCAGGCTTCATTTGATGCGGACTTTGCCACTCTGCGGAATGTAGAGCTGTATCCTTTTTTATTTTTATTTATTTATTCAATATTTTACCAGGTAAGTCAATTGAGAACATCTTCTCTTTTGCATTGATGACCTGGCCAAGAGGCAGTATAAAACGGCACATAGAATCAGAGGTTGCTTTAGGCTTTATCATTGCCGGTCATTTTGAATGGACAGGGTTGTAAAAATTCCGTCATTGAATATTATCCGTCATTTTATTTTAAAATGTTATGATAATATGATAATGATAATGTAGGCCTATATGGTAATGATAAGACATATTTAATAACTTGTGTTTTCATTGATTCATTGTCATTTTAATAATTAATCCAAGAAAAAGCTTATATTATGCCTTTATTTATTTCTGAGAAAAGAAGAACAGACACTGACGTTTGCTCACTTCTCATGCGAGTGCCACATTTTTTTCCACCGCTAAAAACAATGTGGCCAGCGAATATGAACAAACTGGGAGCTCGCTTGTGCATAATCAAAGACATCGAGACGATTGCGGAGGTAATTGTCATTAGATTTTGCGTCTTTGCCTTGGACAGATGACTTCTTGTGTCCATTTTAATTTTGTTCTGAACCCGCGCTCTGCTGCGAAACTGGAGACTGGAATCACCAGTGCCACAACTGCCAAAGTTTTGAAGTCAGGGAACATTTCTTCCCAGGGAAGTGATCAGAATTTGGCAGGACCCTCTGTAAGTGGGATGTCCTGATCCTGCTGCACTCGCTTCACTTGTAGAAAATTCTGCAGCGTGTGCTCTTTCTGCATGAGTGGCGCAACTGCACCTTGCACTCCAAAGTGTCCAGTCCGTATCTCTTCAAAGCACTGTCAGCACCCAGACAGCGAAATGCGTTGAGTGCATGAGGCCAAAAGAGGACATAACGAGAGAATAAATAATAATAACAATAGTAACAATTAATGTGCACACTCACCACCATCTGGTCAGGGGTGTGAACTACTTAAATTTATGGTTTTTCATCTTCAGTGTAATCTGTCACAATGACAGACGGCCTTGAGATATTCCCGTCAACGTAAAAAAAATTTGTCAATGACTTGAATTTTCAGTTAATACGACCTCTGCACAGAATACACTCGCACATCAATCTTAACATGGAACGGTGAATAGAAACATGCAACGGTGAAACATTTGCAGGTTTAAGAGTGTTAAACGCATGTGTAATGATAATGTAAAGTACTCTGTATGGAAATTTTAAAAGTCAACAGAGGTAAAAGCGAGAAAGGTTTTAAAGTCTGCTGAAGGTTCTTCCAGTCTCTTGCTGCAGAAAACTGACACGAGAAGCAGTCCAAAGCTCTCTGGGCCTTAAGGATGATCTAACCATCATGTAGCTGTTGGCTGGAGCTGTAAATGTGCAATAGGGAGCTGAGGTAGGACGGAGTTTTACCAATAAAACATTTGTAAATGAACAATAACCAGTGGGTTTGTCTGTGGTTGTGGACAGAAGGCCATTTCACCAGGGAGTAAAGTGCACAGTGATGGTGGTAATTTGTGGACCTCTGATAAAAGTGGATGGCTGTGTGATAAATCACATCAAGCTTAGGGAGCATTGTTTTTGAGGCAGATCTGTAAACCAGGTCTTCAGAGTCAATGAGCAGGAGGACCTATTCTTAGTTTGGCTTTAGTAAGCAGATTGTTAATGTGCTTTTCAAAATTAAATGAAGAATTTGTAATGATCAACAATTTGGATCATTGAGCCATCCAAGGCCATAATTTTGTCTAAGCTCTTGTTCTGTGAGAGGTTTCTGCTAAAGATCAGACATTTTGTGTTCAGTGTTAAACGGTGGTAAGAAAACACATGCTGGAGCAATGTCAAACTGTTTTTGAGCAGGGAGAATACTGTGATTAGACAGGATTTGTATACATAAAGGCTAGCGTCATCCGTATATAAGTGCATATGAGTTTGTTCATTGGCTTGTGTGATGTTGTTAATATTTTTGTTGTTTTGTTTATATTTGTTATATATTGTAGATATTTAACACGGTGGGG
>KN492793.1:0-16250 GCA_000787155.1 Scartelaos histophorus
ACATTTCTAGCGGAGGGTCCACCACCTGCCTGTTTCCTTGGCGATGTTAGTGCTTTGCTAGTAATGTTCCATGATCAATATATTCATCTAGCATTTAGTCATTATGGATGGTTGTTGCTCAAAAATACAACAATTCCTTCTGTAAATAGGTGCAACCATCCACAGATCTGAATTGTAATGTAGCATTGTGCTGAAAACGGTTTGTCTCCATCGGGTTTAATCTATACTGTGGAACATTCTAGACAAAATACTAACATTTCCATAGAAACAAGCAGGTGGCGGACTCGCCACTAGAAATGTGGCAGTGCATCTTTAACTTTTGTCTATATAATGAATTTTGCATTCCATTATGAAATTTCATTCCCAACAATCTTTGAATAACATGAATTAATTTGTGCCATATGCACTTGAGGCCTAATGGACCTGGAGGAGAGTGGGTTAAATTAAAATCAAATATTACTTTAATATTTGGAAATGGTGTTTACTACTAAACAAATTAATCTGTCCACAGACACTTAAACCTGCCAGTGTTTGGTGGCGGGTATAGCTTTATCTCGGTGTGTTTCCTATTTGAACTTTCTGTAATGACTGGTTGGCACCCTGGTGTGGTGCTGGCACACTGATAACACGCCTGTCAAAGAGCAGCCTCATAAACGTTCATATATTCATGTATCCATAGTTCATTTTACTATTATAAGAATACTACTACCAATCATCACTACGTCTTCACTTCACTTCAGACCATAACTAAAGCCACATGGGGCCGTTGTGTTTGATTAAAGACACAATTAGATTAAATCATTTATATCTCCTACACAACATGGGTTTTGTATGGTTATTTTGCCTGTGCTCTCTTTCAGAATAGCACAGCTCATAAAAAACTGTCAGTGTTTTAAACCTTCTCATTCTCTGTATATGGACATGAAAATCTCTAGACTCCGTTCACTGAGATGCATCACTTAATGACTGATCAGAGAGGCTTTTTAGAACTGGATTAAACCAGCTGGATTATGATGATAATTAACATGAGAACCAAAACACCAAATTATAACAAAAACAACTTTGCCATCATGTTGAATATTTTTGTAACACTGAATGATATAAAATAGATTGTACAATATTTTGAGAGAAAAGGCTTTGCTTGTTGCTCCAGTTGTGTTTGACTAATCAGCAGTGTATTGACCTATTTCCAACAGCACATTCAAGAGCCACAATTATTCAACTTGTCTTATAAATGATGGCGTATTTTGGCAGCAAATGTGTCTGGCATTCATTTAGTGGAGTGAAATTATCTTGTTTGCATACTGATTTTTATTAATCTACATATAATCTCTGTTATGTCTCCTATCTTCTCTGCACCCCTGTCAGTTTAAGTGCTGTGGAGGTAAAGAGTACAACGACTGGTCGGTGAACATGTACCACAACTGCTCTGCACCAGGTCCCTTAGCCTGTGGAGTCCCCTACACCTGCTGCATCACCACCAAGGTTTGTATTTCTGCACAGTGTCTTTATGAATGAAATGAATATCTAGTATTGCATAGCCCACACAAAGTTCAAAAGGACACAGTCTTAATATAGCATGGGTTTATTATCATGATTACTGCCACTGTTCTCCAGCTTAGGCTCAGCAAAGGCAGTTTTCGCCCACAGTCACAACATAGTATTTTCATGTAATTATGATAGACCTTCAGGTTTGTGTCTGTGGTTTTCACAATGATGAAAATTGCTATTGCAAATTAACAATTTAAAACAAAAATATTATTGTGAAAAGTCTTAATGTCTCATGTAACAAGAAGCTGAAACCTGTGAAGAGGGGTACAGCTATTACAACCATACACTCCTAGGGAAATGTTTGGATAAATCATATTAATATATTTGTATACATGTTTATTATTTTACAGATTTTGTACAGTCTTATTTCTGGATTATGTTATGGGATGGCATTAGGATAATTCATGTTTTTGTGCCATGTGTTGTCCTAATAGATTAGTCCTACTCAAGCTATGTGGGGTGGTTTTCTCTAAATTGATCATAAATTATTGAATGTTGACAAAAAGGAAATAGAGTGTGGATGGGACTTTCATCTTAAACATTTGTAGCACCTCATACACCTGGATTGGCACAGAGGGGATGACAGATTCGGATTGACTGTCTGACTGTCAGCTGTTACCTTGGAAACTGATCTGGACTATAAAAATATGTCTAAATTTAATATCTTCACATTTTTATATCTAGATATCTATAGTTTCTAGATATCTAGAAAGAAGACATATTTAACATCCACGTTCTAATATCTAAGACCTGTGTGGATTATTGTTTTGTACTTTGGAAGTTCCAGTATGTGGGATCTTAAACAATTTATAAAATAAACAACTCTGCTAACTTCCAGTTGAAAACAGAGGTGAGGAAAAAAGTTAAAGCTCTTTAAAGATTAAATGACTCTTTAAATACTATTTGAACCCATGTAATACTTTTTTATTCCCTTCACCACTTGCTTGTTCCAGATGGCAAGCGGGGGACTTATCATATTTAAAATAGCATGCAAATCTCCATGTATTTGAATATGGTAATGTTGTATTAACACTGTCAATGCACAAATACTTTATTCACAGCCAAGTCAAACTCATCTGGACAGTACAGTCAACACATACAATACTGTCACTGCTGCCATTCTTACAGCCAGTTTAACTGCTCATACAGAGACACTTTACTCACAACAGGTTCGGGTCTACTGTAGCACATGAAATTGTTTATATAATAAGCTTTACCTGTTTTGAAGGAACAATACATTTTACACTGGTGATACTGGTGAGTTCATGCAGGGGTTAATTTTCATGCATACAATATTCAAACAGTCATAACCAAGCAAACTGACCTTGGTCATTCCTGTTTTCTTGTCTCTCTTACAGCCTAATGAAGTGGCCAACAGTCTGTGCGGTTACAAAGTGCTTGAGAAAGAGGTTAGTCAACTCTGGTCTGTACTGTCAGCCTGAACCCCCACAAGAATCTACTTATTTGCTTTTATTAATGGATTTCAAAGGAGATATGAAAAGGCCACCACTTCAGAGTTAGTGTCTTTCTTTTCCAAATCAATTTGCTGTTCATATCTGAGGATTGCATTTCACCTTTAGTGGCTCAGTAGTTGGAGCACTCATCCACCAATCCAAAGGTTGAACAATCGATTCCCAGTATTGTGTCATATGTTGTATTATCAAAGGTGAACATGTGTGTGCGTGAGTGATTGGTGGTGGTCAGAGCTGCTGATGTGATGTTCTAGTTTGGCAGGCAACTTCCTTTATTCTACCCCAGGGCAGCTGTGGCTAGGAGTAGTAACATGTGGAGTGTCTTTAATGGAGTGTCAACTGTAATTTAAATGCACAAACCGATATAACAAGTTTATTTATATTACTTAAATAATGCTTACACATCTGTGTGCTTTTTTTCTTAGCGTTTGGATTTAATCGATGTCATTCACATCAGAGGGTGTACTGACGCCTTCTTCATCTGGCTAATGGACAACTACATGTATATGGCAGCTTTGCTGCTGGGCATCCTGCTGCCTCAGGTAACAGCCAATAGATCATTACAGTAACATCTGAATAGTTTCCTTCCCTGATTGTCTCTTTGACTTAACATATTACAAAGAAAGCTCTCTTGCCTCTCTGTTGTGGTTTCTGATAATTGTTCACTTCAGAATTAAATTAATCCTATAAATTATAATAAACCAACCAAATTAGTTTATGTCATGGTGCAGTAAGGACTTAAGAATGCCTCAAACAACAACAAAGCCCAATGGATTCTGCATTTATCTCATGGTTTATTGTCAGTTATAATGCTATGCTAATAATGAACCTTTTATGTTGCAAATCATTTTACTGACTTCTGAGCGTTGGGAAAATTGCAGCTAAATTGAGAATTATAAATCTGTCTGAAGTCTTCACCAACTTCTTAATTTGAACTTCCTCAAGCTAATCACGGATTTTGCTCTTGGCAGTTCTTTGGTGTGATTGTGAGCTGGCTCTACATCACACGAGTGGAAGATGCTATAACAGAGTACGGCCATTACACGGACTCACTCCTGGACTCAGAGAGGGAGGCCAAGACTCACGGCCGCGTTACAAATTGGTTTAAGTGCATGCCAGATTTCGACTAAAGGGACAACTAATGGACACCAGCTCCTCGATCTCTCCACTGACAACAAACCAAGCTGCACAAATGCTCGATTGTGCCTTAATCGGTCTCAGGGATAAACAAACTGCTCAGGCATGCCACTACCACAATGTACAAATTAAGTAGCCTTGTGTCAATTATGCATTTTAATGGTTTAATCAGTGATGAAGCCTTATCAGTTTTAATTGTTTGGTATGCTGCCATTTCAATTTATTAGTAGTATCTAACTATCTATCTACCTATCTATCCATCTATACACTCAGTTGTCTTTGTTGCCTTGTTTTTATATTCTTCATTATTACTCCTTTTTTTGTAGTTTCCTGTTAATAATGCACATTTCAGCAAAGTTCATATCATGACCATGGTTTGTGGTCATAAATATAATACATTTTTCATTCAACTTTTCAATTAATTTGCTCCAACCTGCCCTTTTAATTACTGCTATCTTGATAAAATGTGTAGTTGTTGTTTTTTTGTAAGGCTAATTGTAGCTGAACAATGATGTGAATTGTGCTACTGCTCCCATCTCACGATGAATAGAGCAGAGTAAAAGAAAACCGCGATCAATTTGTCCTTTACATTGCTACTTTCTGTCTGGCCTTGAGGCTTAATCTAACAAAGGCAGATGGTTTGAGGTTTGACGTTTCTTCAGCGGCATTTTGCAGTTTATTTACTATTAAAGGGTCAGATGATGAAATTTAGTGGTGCGTTTTCTGTCATCAGTGTTGGGAAAAATATCTTGAAAATGTGACAGAATGTGGGATGTATATTCTAACATATTGTGATACATGGACCAATCAGAGTACTGTATTCTGAATTGATACTTTGCAGCTGACGTCATCATTTCCTGGGGGTGTGGTGCTAACTGTAGACACTGCTCTGTCTGAAGTTACACAAGGTAGACTTTAATCTGATGTTTAATTTAACACAATCTGACCATAAAAACAGATTAAGAATTACAACAGGTAAAATGATCTATGCTGTTAAACAACTCAAATAACACTAAAGTCAACTAGCATAAGCCAACATTTTTTCAGATAGTCACTCTTACCTTTTTGAGTTTTCAGACCACCATAAAACCTTTTGGTATAATTATTGCTTATTGCTATGTGCACATGGTACCTTCTAAACATTCCTCCAACAGGCATACATGCAGAACACCCCCAGCGTGATGTAGCAAACTATCAATATTTAGAATTATATTGTTATATGACGTTGGATTAAAACAACTTTGTATGTTGCACTGTTATGCATTTATTTTCTCACAAATACAGTTGATTGTACTGTATTTTGAAAGGCTACAGTTACGTTTAGTACTGCGCATCAGTTCATGTTACTTGTTATTTCTCAATGCTTGTTATCACATATAGTTTTAAATATTAATTCTTCTTCTCATTGGGTTTTTTTTGTTCTTTTTGTTTTTTTTATGAAGCTGTTTTTTTATGAAGTTTTGAAGTATTTTACTGAAGTGTATTTTTCTTAGAAATGTATTCCGGGTATTTAACTTTGATTAGTAAGCTTTTTAGAATGACATTTGATGTGGGGGAAACTACTATTTGAGTGTGATTAGTGAAGACTGAGTGAACAATAAAAACATGTTTTATTATGTTTTCAGCTTTTTTCCTTGACTGTTGTGGAAGTTCTATTTGGTGAGCTGAAGCGTTAATAATTGATTTTCCAATACCACACCGTGTACCATGAGAGGGCAAGTCAACTTAAGACTTGAATACCCTGCTAAATCTTTGATGCTAGTCAACACAACACTATAATACCTGTCCACATTTATTACGTAGTAAAATGCTTTCATTATCTATTTTCAGTCCATGTGTCATGGAGCCATAACCTTTTCTTTGATTAATGGTGTACACATAGATTATATAATTTGTCTTCATACACTTTATGGGTGTGCAGAAACACACAATAGAAATGTCTAGCTCTGCCCACTTCTACCCCAGGCCAAATGCAGCTTGTAGTAGGTTTTAAGTTTTAGGTTCTATTTGCTCATTCATCACATCAAAATTGGGACAAAACCAGGACTAGAACAGACAAGTCCACATCAGGACCATAGACTGTATAAAAAGTGGACTAAGCGAGTGTGACGTCACCCATAGCGTTTAGCGCCGCTGAAATGAGTCTCTGATGCTAACGGCTACAGGAGCGAATCTGGAGCCAGGATCTATGTTATGAATAGGATTTTTTTGACTAACAAAATAGCGGGAAAAAAAATCAGGATCATGTAGAGCGGGTTAATAAGAACATTTTAAGACCAAGATGAAGAGGATCACAGCAGCAGTTACAGAGAGACGAGCGACAAGATCCTAATGTAAATCAATGGGAACCAGAGTCAGAAGGAGCCGGAAGAGCCTCCTGTCACACTTCCTATTTGGCACGCGACGGCTAACGCGTTAGCTATGTCCATTTATATATACGGTCTATGATCAGGACTAAGATTTGTTTGGAGAGTGATGATGAGTGAACACATCTGAGTATGGCATTTGAATCACCCATACCATTGGAATGTAGAAAACCTGACTATATTCATACAGCCTTTGTGAATGAACTGAGAGTTGTGCTGGAGTCGTGAAGAAAGGCTATGACTTTGTATGTCAGAGAAATGTATTACCATGTGTGCAGTATCCAGGGAGAGTGAATACAGAGCATACTGTCATAGTATTGACCATTCAAGCCTCCCAGCATTTTCATTTCTGAAAATTTTATAATACCAAAGAGTGCAAGTAATAGGAAGGGAAGAAGAGGACATGTCCTTGGTAACACAGCATGGCAATGTATGCAACATTCCTCACTATGAATAAACATGGTGCATTATAGAAAATATTTATGTGTCAATATGTCCTCCTATTCTCCTCCTATATACCATAGGTATATATATATATAAGAGAGAGAGAGAGAGAGAGAGAGTTTTAGATTTCCTAAATATTTTATTACTTTTACTTCAAGTAACATTTTTATTTGGTTTAATTTAGTGCACATGTATACTATTGTGAGGTATTTATAACATGTAACAGCAACATGACATAAAAGGCAGTGCTATCAGTAGATATACCAGTATAAGCACAAAATATTGTATAGTTACAAACTACACACCTGTTTAAATATGTTTTTAACTATCAAACCAGGAGTTTTTTGTCCTTGTGTATTGTCTTGACAATGGGCAGACTAATGCACTAGGCTTGGAAATGGCTTAAATAGTAGCTTTGTAAACATAGGAAGGAAGAAGCAGCATTCATCTTGGAGAGGCTTTTGAGTGCAGTAAAATGCTATAGCTGGAGAGTAGTGCATATAACAAATACAGTCACAACTAATGCATGCACTAGTATCTGTTGTCACCATAGCAATACACCACAAACATTGTACTTAATTAAACTAAACATAGTATCTTTACCCATAATCAGTAATGAGGTAATTTGCTGAAGCCAAGAGTTACGAAGAAAGCCCTGACAATTATCTGATTAATTATTATTTTCTCCATCCTGCGAGCCCACTGACGGTAATGTAGGTGGAAGGTGTAGCCATTTATTAGTCTGGTGCCTGACATTTAGCATGGCACATAACAAATTAACCTTGTTACCTAACAGCCCAAAGTACTGATGCAGGGCCACCATAGACTGTATAAAGAAGTAGACTAAGGGAGTGTGACGGAACAGGAATGTATGGACAAAATAGATAAATAAAAACACCAGGATCACGTAAAGCAGGTTAATACAAACATTAACAAGCGCTGAGGCTCACTGCAGCAGTTACTGGGAGAGGGATGACAATTTTTCAATGTAAAGTCAATTGAAAAGTTGATGGAGCTCGAAGCGCTCCCATGAACACTTCCTGTTTGGAATGTAACGGTTAGTTATACAGAGTCCAATAGGGCCACACAAGGAAGGAACTGTATGTAAGACTGTGATTATAAATCTGACTATAAACATGTCCTAACTTTGTCAGATATGATAAATGTCATGGTCATATTTTTATATCGCGCTTTTCCACCTTCAAAGCACTCAAATGTGCTTTACACTCACCGCTCACCCATTCACATGACCATTCATATGAAGACACTGGGGGCGAGATGTGGGAGCTGGAATCAAAGTGGATCTCTGACCACTTAATCAATGATGTTTATGTGGTGATCAGGATTCGCATCATCGACCAACACCAACCATGGATCCGTGGACAAACTTCCTACCAAACGAGCTATCGCTTGATTTAGACATGTTCAAATCCAGGAGCTTCTACTGAACTATTTTTTTTTACCTTTTTGCACCTTTAAGGGCCTAGGTTACATAGAGTTCCATTAAGATACATGGATCTAAAGGTTAATAGCAATCAAGAGTAACATTTTTCATAACATTTAACAGTATAACAATCAAATCAATATTAGACTATTCGTAAATGCCGAGAGAGGTGACAGCTGATATAATGCAAGGCTGTAGAAAATTCATTTGGATTGGAGTTTATGCTTTGTTTTAGTGCAAAACACATTTTATTAAAGGTCCTAAAATACATAAAACTGACTCTTGTGAGCCTTATTATAAGTCATATTATAATGCTCCTCATCAAAAATTTGTGTTTAGTTTTATTCACACATTTGAGTAATCCTTTAGTATTTGTCTGTCTACATTTACATTTACATTTACATTTACATTTACATTTACATTTACATTTACATTTACATTTACATTTACATTTACATTTACATTTACATTTACATTTACATTTACATTTACATTTACATTTACATTTACATTTACATTTACATTTACATTTACATTTACATTTACATTTACATTTACATTTACATTTACATTTACATTTACATTTACATTTACATTTACATTTACATTTACATTTACATTTACATTTACATTTACATTTACATTTACATTTACATTTACATTTACATTTACATTTACATTTACATTTACATTTACATTTACATTTACATTTACATTTACATTTACATTTACATTATCAATGCTCTGTTCTACCTTGTGATGTCATGTAGTGATAATAGTCAAGTTAAAACCTCCTTTTACCTTTAGTTCAGTAGAGATTGGCAATTCCAGGGGTGACGTTCTCCAGATGATTATAGTGAAGGTGTGTGGAGTTTTAAAACACAGTGAAGAACTTCCTGTTTTACCACATGACATCACAAGGTGGAACAGAGTGTTTTCTGTTTGAGAGAAGAGCTCAGTCCAAATATGCAAGATTTGTTTGTTAAAAATGTGTGAATGACACAAAACACAACTCCAGGTTTGTTTGTGATAAAGAAGCAACATTATACTGAACGTTGAAGTTATTTGTTTGATACTCTGTGAATCACGCCTTTTTATCATAACAAAATAACCTGAGTGTTACAAGAGCTGCTATTGTGAAGATTCTTTGGTTCAGTTTTTTAATCACCACAATTTTTCTTTGACACACTTATGACATAGTTCTGAATCATTTTGCTTTTCATTCTAGTGGCAATGCTTACAGGCACATCAATTTGATCATTATCTGAGTTGTGGAGTTATTAAAATGTCATGTAAACAGATACATCTGGTGTATCTGGTCTGAGTAATCTGATTTCTCTCTGACTGTTAGCACCTGTGCAGGAGAATTATGCAAAAGAGAAAACTAATGTGGCAAAGACAAAAAGGAAATGAAGTGCTTTGTTTTTGATGAGTAGATTTCTTTTTTTGCAAGTAAACACAGACCAGATCTAATCATTAGTTTATCTGATTATTTTCTGATTTGTACGTGAGGTCATGAGGAGGTGAGGCAGAGTTTTGACATGTGCAAATAAAGACTCTATATGAGATCTCTGCTCCAAATCCACAGCACTGTTGCCTTTGGGGCAGTGTGGGGGAAAAGGAGCTTAAATTCAGTGGCAGATTTCATGCAATAATTAGCCCAAACCCATGACCAGATCAGAAAGCCAAGCCCTCATCAAGACTTAGCTGAAGAAGGTTAGATCAAATATGTTTCAGTCATAACTAAATAAGTTAAAGCTGAAATGTGTTGTGTAAATGATCTATCAATGGCCTCGGGTTTAGATTATAGCCTAGTCCTGTGTATAAGCCCTGGAAATATACTTTGAAATCTCACTTTGATGGATAAGAAATTACTGCAATCACTGCCAAATATAAAGCTACTGTTAATACTTCAGTTTCGTTACTTTCGTTACTGTTAAGTAAAAGTACAAATATTGGAGGTCGAAAAAGAGAAAAAGATCTATTCAAGTAAGAGATTTGTGCTGAATCAATATATATTTTTAGTGGTTTTAATTTATGTATTTTTTGTTTGGTCAAAATGAGTTAAAAAATAATCCCTGAGCCATTTCTGCAGGTCTCAAACTATAATAAAAATACTTTTACTTTTGAGTAGAAATAAAAGTAAAATCCATCAATGTGCCATAGTTCACATGATTTCAATGGTGTGTGCGTTTAAAGCCAACAAGTGAAATGATAATAGGCTCCATTTGTCCAAGAAGAACAATTTTACCCTCTACCTGTTCAGCTGCTGCAGAACACCAACAATCAATACTTAATGCTGTAGTTGTAAATTCAGCTGTTTCACCATTTTTAGAGAAACTCTTCAGCTCCGTCTGTGAAATAAATGCGCTCAATTGTATATTTGTCAAGACAAGATGGTCAAAACTATTGGCCACATTTTTTCGGTAAATGGTCACATTTTTATAAAGTGCTTTTCCACCTTCGGAGCACTCAAAGCGATTTACAACAAGGAACCGCTCATCCAATCGCACGCACATTAACACACCGGTGCACGCAGACCAGCAAGGTGTGTTAAAGCCATTGTGTAACTTTTCTCACGGTGGGTCCATCACCTCTTTGTTTCTATGAATATGTCATTGTATGTTCCACAGTTAGACATCAGACAGTTCTACCTCACAGTTATTCAGTTACAGGTGGATTTATAGCTCAGAAATACCATGAAAAACAGGCATTCTGACTATGAGCGGGGTCACCTCTCCACAGATCTGACCTGTAACTTGGTCTGGTTGGTCTCCATGAAAATAGAAAGGTTCAGTACCGTACTATGAAATTTTCTAGACAAAGCAAGAACATTTCTACAGAGAAAAGCATTTGACGAACACTCCACCAGAAAAGTTACACAGTGCACCTTTAAGTGTCTTGCCCGACGACACAACAGCTGTATTAATCTGTGGGAATCAGTCCACTGTGACTAGAAAAGTTACATAGATGCACTTTTGTCCTTGTTGGCTGCTCTTGATCTGTAACAAATATGTTTTTTTGTTTTTTTTAAAGTCAGTTATTCATGGTTCATCTGTTTTTTGTTTTTTTTATTGTGATGCACGATGTTTGACTAATGCTTTTTTTTTTCCCGCCACCGACAAATACTTTCATTGATCTATCTTGTTTACTCACCATTTTATTAACATTTGTGGACATGTCTTTGTCAGCTACATGTTACTTTCAACCACAACCAATGTTCTTCTCCCCGTGGACCTTCACAACACTGAAAACATCTGTAGGCTGTGCCCTGGCTTTAAGTGCCCTATTTGAGCACTTATAGACTCTAAAGCATTCTTCTTACATACACCAGTATCCAGTGTGTAATTACAATCATACTACTTTTCCTTGAGCAAAGAAAGGGTTGCCGCATGCTAAAAAATAGGTTTGACATTTACATAGGTATATGTTGTGAATGAGCTGTACTTTCTACATGGCATGTCTAAATATCTGGAGGATGTGATTACTTTCAGAATGTATATCTCTATGTTGTGACACTGTGTAAATGGACATCAATTTCCAAGTTCATGAGAGCAAGCTATATTGTTAGGGATGTACGGATTTAGCTCTTTTACCCTCCCCTATAGACAGCTGGTAGTATATTCTTGTTACATCAGTTGTTACGACAGCACAGAACGCCGACATGCATCAAGGTAGAAGACAGTAGTTACTTGGCATTCTCCACCTACCCAGACTCATTTGCCCCTGTCTATGGTTTATTAGGAGAAGATTTTAAATCCGAAACAATCAAATCAAATGAGGAGCAAATACAGGATAAAAACATGCACTCTTTACTTTTACTAAACATCTATAGAAATATGGCATGATGGGCATGTTTTCTCGTCTGCTCTCTTAGCCCTGTTACGTGACCAGATGGTATAGACAAGGAAGGCGTGGTGGGCTGTGAGCCAAAAATTCATACAAAAAAGGACTCATTTTCATGCAGCACAAATTTAGATATACATACAGTATGGAAATAAAGCCATTTGGTGCCTCAGAAGGTTCACTGTGATTGATTAAAATCCACCTGTCACACACTCAGAGCATAAGGTTGCCCAATAGGAGCAGTGGGTGGGGAAAAGTGTGTGGGAAAAGAACATAGAGCTACATCAAACACAAAAGAATTGCATCACTGCAGTTCTGATGCTGAAAAAAATCACCTGAATGGTCTTAAAGCTAAAATAGTAAGACCAAGATTAGTATTTTGTCTTCTATTATATGCTTATAGTTATTTATGCTAATGATTATTTACTGGGACAGGGCCATGCAGACTCATTTTCATCTGTAGTCCTATTTGCAGGTTGATGGCAAGACAAAAACAGGACATAGGCAAAAAAAAAAAAAATTCAACCCATCACACACGACAAAGATCATATGAAAAAAAAACAACGTTTTTTGTATCCTTGTGGTGTCAAAACAGGCGTCAAGTGAGTTTGAAATCTTATTGTGACAACATGACTTTTACAGTATTTCATACTCAATGACGTATTCAACAGCGCGGTGTGAATGAAGAAAGTTTATGAATTATTTGCGTACAAAAGACAAACCATATCCCTTGATTGTGTAAATTATGTGAATGAATGGTGCATATGTGACACATCCACACGCCTACTTAGAGCTTATTCATTTTGTATGTGTGAAAGTGTTCCCAGCTGTGCCATACTATTGTTGGCAACAGTCTAAAAGCTGCCAGACAATATGTGCCAAATTGAGCATGATTGAATGAATGCCCAATAATAATATAAACCATGAACCAGCAACAACTTACAAAATATGCAAAATATGTTGCTTAGCTGTTTTTTTTTTTGTTTTTTTTGTGTGCATATAGCTTACATAGGCGATTATTTAAGCTGCGTTTAATTAACTATATTGAATCTCATGTTTTCATCATAACATTTTCATTTATTTATGTATTGTATATGGAAGGTCACATTTGCTGACGTGTGCATCGTTGTGTCTGTGTCAAATGCCTGATCATTGTTCTTTTGTAAGCTCCCCTTTGGCATGTGGCTTGTCTAACTGTGTTGTGTTCACTTTATGTCATAACAGCCTGGCCTGTAGTTTAGAACTGAGCTGGAAGACTGGTCAGAATTATTTTATTGAATTACCCTTTAAGCTGTCAAAATGCAGATGTGTTTGACGGTTTTAGTGGCATATAATTCTCTCTGTTAATACAAGAGTCATCCACACACAAATAGGCACACGCACTTGTCAGAAATTAAGTGAAGCGAAATAAATCATCAGAAAGCAGGCTCTCTTTTAGGTGTCAATTGAATACTGTTTACTGTGAAGTTTTGTGGATTAAAATGATTAAAATGTGGATCTTCAATTATTATTATTATTAAGTATCATTTTATGAGTTTTTTTTTTTTTTGCTTTTAAATTGCTGTTAAAGCTCATCACACAACCTACCTTCTTGAATCAAATAATTTGTCGTCAATAAATAAACCACAAAAGGATTTAAAATAGTCTAATTTCATTCAATGACCTATAAAACAGGCTCAAGTGAAGTAAATTTCAACCTAAGATAAGAGAGACCTAGTGCAGATATATATAGGGCTAGTTGTGCCCTATGATGATGATGATGATGATGATGATGATGATGCTGCTGCTGAGAGAGACCAAAGGGACAAACACATTTTATATTAGTGTAAATAAGGGAGTTGATGTGACCAGATTATGAATAAAGTGATATTTTATAAGACTATGAACAATTTAATTTGATATAAAACATGCGGTGTTTGTATATAGGTATATTGGATTTATTGGCTATTATTTATGGTTTACCCTCGACACTTCAGGAAACAGAATAAAATAAAAAATTACGAGGTTTTCAGTGGACTCCGGACAAAGACTGCTACTGCCATCTGCTGTTCTGCGAATAGGAGTATAATTTACTCCACCAGATGGCGCCACCGTCTACCGGAAACTCTTAAAGGACACTTCCGGTGCGCGAAATGATTAAAAAAATGCGCTCCAAAGCCGACGTACAAACATAAATAACAAAAGAAAGGCATTGCATTCACAGATACAAGAAGTTTGTACACGCAACTTTTATAAACTCAGAAATAATTTAGATGACCAGCATGCACGGTTTGTCTTTTGTTTTTTTAACTTTTCTTATTAGCATAGTGTATTGGATCTGAAAGAGCTGTGTTCACACTGCATTTCATCATGAGCAAACTCAAGAAAACTAAGGTAAGATCTATGAATTTACTTAATATGTAGTCGAATATAATGTAGCATTCATTAAAACCTGCATCTGTAAAACATTTCTTGTTGTCATACGTATTCATATGTTTTACAATTTGAGATGAGAACAAGTCACTACAATTAACTTTAACAATTCAAAAATAACAACAAAAAACCAACAGATTCAGAACAAAGATTATGGAGCGAAGTATTGCTGTGAAAGGAATTAATTTATGGAATAGTCTGACAAAGAAATCGAAGGATTAAGTACAATAATGGCATTTCAAATACACATAACACTCCAGTGCAATGTGTATGTATGAAAAAGAAAACTAAATTGTTGCTTGAAAGTGATGATCTCTATGTGCAAATGATTAATAATTGTGACTGAAATGAAATGTATTGATTTGAAATGTTTTGAAGTAACTGTTGGTGTATTGTCTGGAAAAGAGAAAAGGGGTCAGATAACATAAGATAACACTTCTTTCTTCTCTTTTTCATTCATTTCTTGTATGTTGATGTCTTTTTATACTCCATTATGCGTCTTTAATTAAACTAATGCAAACATATAAAACATTAAGTAGTTGTGGTAGCGGCATTTTGGGCATAACTGGTCAAATATACACAATTTTACACAAAATATAGACAATACTGTACAAAATGATGCTGTATAGCAGATATCCCTTACTAAATTAAATATATAAACATAATCTGAATGGAAACAAGGAGTAGACTTAACCTGCACCACCCTGTGATCAGTTAATTATTGATGGGCATATTTTTATAATACTTTTATAACCCTACCATTTCTCAATAGGTTGTGCAAGGAGGTGTGAGAAGCATTTCATCCTTCTTTAGTCCTCCTAAAAAGGTACAGTAATGATTTTTATTCATACATATTGATGATGTTCATACAAGTACATAATAATTTGTATTTTGTACAGGATGTGGCAACTAAACCCTTTAAAGCCGGATTAGCACTTACGAAGGCTGAAGTGTCTACAATTAAACTTTTGCTAAAATCACCAGCTAAAGAGAAAATATGGGATTTGGAGAACGACCTTCCATCTTCACCTGATTTTATTATTTCTATTCCTGAGACCCCAACCAGTCAAAACAAAGATGAACTAAATCCTAGTGCAAGAAAAGGATTGGTTAGTTTAGAAAATCTTGGACCAATGTCTCCTCTCTGTCGTCGCCCTAAGTTCAAAGAGGAAAAACAAAATGGAGAGAGAAGAGGAAATGGATCATTTAAAAGACTGTTTAGCCCTCCTGAAGATTCACAGCAAGCGAAGAGACCAAAAATTGTGTTAACTCCCAGAGAGACAAACTCGGAGGATGTGGTTTTAAAATCTACCTCAAAAATGACCTCAAATAAATTAGAAGTTGCTGGAGTTGCCAAACAGTCAGATCATGACAACAAAGATGGATGCTACACAGTTATAACAAATTTAACAGATCGAGAAGTCAAGGATGGTACGAAAAAATCTAATGGAGAGGAACAAGCAAAACAGCCAACAACAACAGGTAGTGGTCAAGCATAGTTTTGATAAATGCGGTTGTTTGAATTATGTTTCTCTGTATCATTAAAACAATAGGAATAATTTGTGTTTTTTACTCTTT
>KN492793.1:20769-35617 GCA_000787155.1 Scartelaos histophorus
TTGTGGCAACAACATGTATGGGTATAAAACACCCTATCTTTTCCCGGCGCAAATTTGATTTTTGCATAGTAGATGAAGCGTCACAAATCAGCCAGCCAGTCTGCCTCGGGCCACTTTTCTATGCAAAAAGATTTGTCCTTGTGGGTGATCATCAACAACTACCACCGATAGTGCAAAATCATGAAGCGAGGTACAGACAATTTTATATTTAAATGATCTGTCTGTGCTTAAATGTTTCATTCTTTAACAAATGAATGCTGATCAGATGTGACTTGACAGGAAGAAAATAAATGTTTTTCAATAGGTCTTTAGGTATGGACGAAAGCCTCTTCAAACGGCTGGAGTGCAACAGTGAAGCAGTGGTCCAACTAAACGTACAATACAGAATGAACAGGTACAGACATGATCAATGGGCCACTTCAGTATAACCCACTGGAATATAATCTATATTAAATAACATTGTGCCCCCACAGTGAGATTATGTCTGTCAGTAATTCACTCATGTATGAAGGCCGTCTGGAGTGTGGCTCAGAGCGTACGGCCTGTGCCCAGGTCACACTGTCCTTCCTGCCCTCCGTCCAATCAGAGCTCACTGCCCACTCAAAGAGCCACCCTCAACACGACCTGACATGGATACAAGACGCACTACTTCCAGACAATGCTGTTTGCTTCCTGGACTGTTCAATGGTTGTTTATTACAAAATCTAAATATGAATCAATGAAAATATGTACATAAATAATTATTTGTCTTTCGTCAAGGTGCCGGCTTTGGAGTCAGTGGAGCAGGGCGGTGTAAGCAATCAAACTGAGGCAGAAGTTGTGCATTTACTAGTGTCACTATTCATAAAGGTATTCACACGATTTATTAATATTTCCTTTCACTTTTTATCTTTAAACATTTGTTATTCGCACTTTCATACAGGCTGGGTGTAAACCGAGTGACATAGGAGTTATTGCCCCGTATCGGCAGCAGTTGAAATCAATCTCTGGTTTGCTTCAGTCCTCTGCTTTCATTGGGGTTGAAGTCAATACGGTGGACAAGTACCAAGGACGAGACAAGAGTGTAATTGTGCTCTCTTTTGTGAGGAGCACTACAGAGCAGGGAAATGTAAGTTAATTGTCATTAGGCCTGTCACGATCATTTATCATGTGTACATTTTTTTTGCACTACTCACATATTTTTGGTTATTTTTTTGACTATATGATAAGATTTAAGATGGAAGATGAGACTGAATAAATCATTTATGACTCATACATGCAGACTAATAGCTAAGTGTTTTATTCTGCCATTAATTGATTGCAGCTCATGATTTTTTTAACAATACTTTACATTTAGAATTGTTTTTGTGGAGTAAATCTGAAAACAAACATTATGCATGTTAGTTTCAGAGTTGTTTCAGTGTGGTTAGTTCCTCCTTTCAGACACATAAGGGGAGTGTCCATAAGCAATCTAATCAGAACTGAAGAAGAAGCTTGATCGAGCTGCGAAACATACATGTAACCGTATTAGATGAAAAAGTCCTTTCTCCAGTTGACAGAATTGAATTTCTCCTTTGCTATGAATCCTACTTGAACAACTGAGGGACGACATCTTATTGGCATAAATTGTTTTCAATATTATTGTCTATGGTCTATCTTTACTTCAGCAGTATATTGTTTTTCAAAGTTTGTTAGCGTGACAGGCCTAGTCGCTAATTTCAGTGTAAATATTCTAAAACCTATAAATAAAACCCCTTTGGTCTTTCTTTTTAGTTAGGAGAGCTGCTGAAGGACTGGCGTCGGTTAAATGTGGCCATCACCAGAGCCAAACACAAGCTGCTGATGGTCGGCTCTGCCTCTACACTTCGAAGGTACGAGCCTGTGGAGAAACTGCTCAGACATCTCCATCAAGAGAATATGATATCCTTTTTTTAGAAACAAGATTTTAGAGAAGACATGTAATGTCTTTTTCATATTTAATCATGAACTAACCACTGTAGATATTTTTTTTTTTACATTTTGGTCATTGTAAACTCCAGAACTGATCAAAAAACACTTCTCTGTAGAGATATTGCTTTGTTTGAAATATTTTACAGTACGGCATTAAGCTTTTCTGTCTTCATGGAAAGCAAACCAAAACAAGTTATAGGCCAGATGCTATGTATTGCTATGTATTTTTGAGCTATAAAACCTCCTGTAATTGAATTAAATTTAATTGTTTAATGTCATGCTGTGGAACTTTCCAGGCAGGGCAGTGACATCCATAGAAACACACAGGTGATGAACCCTCCACCAGAAAACTTACACAATGTGACTTTAAGTAAAAGTACAGACATGGAAACAAAAAAACTTATCACAAGTATTATTTAAATATAAAATCTGAGGGAAAATCTTTATACCTTTTGATTTAATCACTGATTCCTATGAGATGTTTTCCTTAACTGATGTTTTACATGTTAAAGCTCCCTCCTGCTGCCCACAAAACTCTCCCCAAATTTCTACTGTGAAAAATTATGACCTCATGATGACCGTCAACATGGCAACTACCTCATTACTCCAAAAGATGCTAATAAGTTATCTAGAAGGTACTTAATTGATGCCTTTTTTCCATCTAATTTCATAAGCTCACATTTCTGATTGTAACATGTATTATTTTAGTAGATTTAAAACATTTTAATACAAGAAAAACCTCTTAATTTTAGATAAGATATGTTGTGCCACCTTTCATACACCTTTAGAAAGCACACATACTATAAGTCAGGGTCATGTTACATATTTGGACCAATGAGACAGGCAAAGTTTATGCCCCTTCAAGATTTATTAATTCTTTTAATGTTTACTTAACAATTTGTTGATTTGCACTGTACATTTTAATTAACATTTTAAATTTGAATAAATAATGGAAGCCTCAAGTGTTATTTTTACCTCAGTCAGCACTCTGCACATTCACAATTATGTGAATAGTTTACGTAAGTACATTTTTAAAAGATTGAAATCTGTTACTCTCTTTTCATTATATAGTGATTGTTCCCCGCATTATAGTAACAGTAGTTCCAGAAATATTGATTCTTCCATCGTCTCTCACTTCTAGCTCCATTTCTCCACCTCTGCTAGAGCACTGGTAAGCTATAATCACATAAAAAGTACCACTCTTATAATACAACTGGAAAATATGGAAAAATATTATTGTTAGTTTGTATTACCCAGTAATTTACGTTTTCCTAGTTTCTCAGCCCAATAGCTTCCCAAGACTGTGTGGGCCGAACCTGCCAAAACAAACAGTGTTAAAGATGGTGCAGTTTCTGTACACTTATTCAGATGGTACTTTGACTTTACCAGTGACCGGATCCTCTGTGATTCCAAACCATGGAGCAAAATATCTGGAGTAGAAGTCATATCCCGGTTGTTCATCTGGGGATCCTGTTGTCAAACAAGACATGATCATATCTGTATTGGTAAACTGTTGTCCTGTGTCCGGCTTACCTATCATTGTAACAATGACGCCTTTGACTTTCCCACTAGAGTCACTTCTTTGCAGTGCAATGGGATCAATCTTTATGTTGCATAATTCTGATCTATGTCAGTGCAACCACAAGCATTAGGTTGCTATTAACATAATACATCTGATATTAAAATGCTCACATCAAATGAAGTGTAATTACCTGTCACATTTGTCAGCCAATCGAATCAGGAGTTTCTTTGTCTTTGCACTCAAGTACACTTCCTGAACTGGGAGGCTTCCTACAGCTGCCTGTTAAATAGATAATGATAACAACTGTACAACAAATACTTAACAAAATTCATTAATTTTAAATATTTACACAACATACTTTGATAATGTCTCTGAACTCATTTGAATCCTAAAAAAAACAAAATGTTGCATTTGAGTAAATTGAGATATTGCCTTAAGTTTTGTGTAAATAAACTTACTGCAGGGCTTGCTGGGTTGAGAGGAAAATCCATGACACAATTGTCCCCATAGCGGGTGACGCACAGCTCTCCACTTCTGGTCTCAAACACCAATTTGTTGTTTACATTGTCTATGAAAGGTTTGTGTGGTTCTAAGCTTCATTGTCATTAATTATATTTTGTGCCCATGTTGAAACTTACTTTCATACTGGAACAACACTCTTGCAGTGGCCAGAGTAGCGTGTCCACATAAATTCACTTCAGTGGTTGGCGTGAACCATCGCAGACGAAACCTTGACCCTATTCAAAAACTGTGTTATTGTGATGGAAAACATATTTTTTCATCATATACTTTTTCTGTAATCTCATGCTGTGCAGTCTAACAGAATGCTGTCTGTGTGTTTGTGCAACAAAAAGTAGAAAATGGTGGGTTTAAAATGGGTTCATTGCATTGTTCTCCCACTTTGCAACAATGCAAGTCTTAGCTCTATATGTTTCACATTGTTTGGAGTGAGGATTCAGAATGCTGAGGACAGGAGTTTAGTTTGTGCAAATAGTGTCTATGAATGACCTTAGAGACATTCAACTGCCCCACAAGAATCCAAATTACATAGACTATGTAGTAAATCCCAAGCCGCACACAAATGTAGGCCACCTGTTAAGTAATTGTAGTCAGTTCAGTTATGAAGTAACATAGTGGTACCACATTATGGGTATAAAAAGCTTATGAATATGTTGACTGACTCACCTGTAGTGAAGTTGTCAGATGGATTCAGTTTGATAATAAAAGCGGTTTCTGACAAGTTCATTTCTGCTGAGATCTTCTGGTACATTTCTTCACTCAGCTCCTTTGATAATGTTTACAATTTGGATTAAAAACATGCACTAAACCCAGGTTAATCAGTGCTGGGGGGAAAGCTGTCCAAATTTATTGAAAGGAAAGTGTACTCACATGTTGTAGAGGACAGACTGCTGCAGGGTTGCCCTTAAAGGGTATGGTGGTAAAAGCATCCAATGTATAAACTGGAATCTCCATTCTGGTAATGAATCAAACCTGTAATAGCCTGCCTGTGGATTGTTGCTGCCTGTTGGGTTAACAATGGTGAGTGAGTGACACAAGCAAAGTGTCACAGTTTTCAAAGGACTTTGAACGCACCAGAACTGCGCTAACCCAATGAGTCTAACAGACGTTCATTTGTATGACTAGTCTAGCTGTTTATCCAGTGGTTTAGCATTTTTTCTGTTGGATTGCCTGGTGACATTTGCATTATATAGTATTATTTTCTTACATATATGTTATTATGTACAGTTCACACATGTTTTGTTTTCAAGAATAGATAAAAGTTTGTGTAACTCATAATTGTTGTGTATTTTCTTTATGCTGACTTACAGGTAAACTGATATTATTGTACGTTTTTATTACAGATCAGTGATTTTAATAATAAATATAATAACATGCACTCAACTAAATCTCGCGATATCACACCTGGTTTCTTATCGCTCTGCAGGAGGTGATCGGAGGAGACCGGTAGTAAGTCGATTGTGTGTAAATAACTTACTATGTTACCAATATCGTTGTTTTATTTTATCGTGCTCTTTATTAATGATTAAATGCAATACTTTTTTGGCTATGTTACCGTTCAATCCTTGTGTAGTTTGGGGTGTTCATTTGACCGCTGTCTTGTCCTACAGTTAGCCTCAGATGTTAGCTGCTAACTGCTAATGTTAGTTTCTGTGAATTGTATGCACCAACTCAAAGAAATTAGTGGATAATTCGCATGCATACCCTAAAAAAGACCCCACTGACTATTCGTTTCTTAATTGTGGACGTGCCTGAATACAGAGACTGCTTCGTATGGATGTCAGGAGGTAGCGAGCCCTTACAATAAACTAGTAGGAAGTAAGTGACGCTGTTATGTTAATGCAGCACACGTTCATTTGTGCTCAGAGATGTTTATCCAGGTGTGGTGTGTGTGCTGTGATCCGTCACGGGCTTCTGCGTTTGCTGTGGTAGGAGGATGTCCGTAAACGAGGAGGGCTACGTGGTGAGGATCAGAGGACTGCCTTGGTCCTGCACTCAAGAGGAAGTGGCCAGTTTCTTTTCAGGTGACACCATCTGCGTGTTTAGAGAAAGGCATAAAGAATAATGAAGCTGGAGACTTGGTTTAAAGTTTTTTCCTCCCTCTGAATTGTATTAGATTGTGACATTGTAGGTGAAGTTAATGGGGTGTGTTTCACTTACTCCAAAGAAGGTCGTCCCAGTGGAGAGGCATTTATTGAACTAAAATCTGCTGAAGACTTCAAAAATGCTCTTGCCAAAGACAGAAAATACATGGGGCACAGGTACATAGAAGGTAAATCATACACACAAGTGCCTTAAAATCATTATTTGTCTTTTATGTCATGTAATAACATTGTTTTATGTGTCTCAGTTTTCAAATCAAACCTCAGTGAGATGCACTGGGTGCTGAAGCGCTGTGGTCCTGCCGACTATGACAGCTGCAGTGGCTGCATGCTGCGACTGCGAGGCCTTCCATTTGGATGTAGCAAGGAGGAAATAGTTCAGTTCTTCTCAGGTATTTCAACACAAATATATTTGCCACCCTGTGCTGTGATCAAAGTGCATAAAACTATAGTTAAAATGAAGATTGAACACTTCACTAAATGTGGATGTTCATTACCACTAAAATGAAACTGGGGACACTCACATAAAAAGCAAAATACTCAAAATAGTCTTTGCTGTGGGTGTTTAGTTTAAACTCATGCAACCTCATTCATTATTACACTATACTTCATTCTCAGTAGATAAATAATTATCACTCATGTAGTAGTTGTCACCAGTGATATGTGGGTTTGATTTTTCTTTTAAATTTTACCAGACTATCTACCGACCAATGTATTTATGTGTGCTTGGGTTGAAGGGTTGAGAATCGTGCCAAATGGGATTACTCTGCCAGTGGACTACCAGGGGAGGAGCACAGGGGAAGCCTTCGTGCAGTTTGCCTCAAAGGAGATAGCAGAAAAGGCTCTGGGGAAACACAAGGAAAGAATAGGGCACAGGTGGGACAGACGGGATTGGGACGGGCTGGACTGGTTGGGCTTCTATTAAAACGATATTTGCAGCTAGTTTAAGGGGGCTATTTTAATTTATTTTAACTATGTTGAAACTATTTGTTTAATTCAGTTACAGAATACTTCAAATACTTTAAAGCTGCTAGTGGTAAGGAAAGGGGTATTTTTTTGTATTTCAATGTTATTTTATAGTTCTTGTGAGTGATGGTTAAATTACCATTTGCTCTACTAACTTAATTACAGTGAAAGATTGATGATAATTAATCATAGGGAAAGCTGTTTTGGGTTAGAATGTCTTTCATGTCTTTGTACAATATATGTAAAGGGAGTGATCATTGCTCCTGTTGACCATACCCCCCTATGGCCCATGCCTCGTGTTTCAGGTACATAGAGATCTTCAAAAGCAGCCGTAATGAGATCCGAGCATACTATGAGGTACCTCGGAGGGGTCTGGGAGGACAGCGGCCTGGACCCTACGATAGACCAGTGATGACCGGGCCCAGGGGAGGTTTCTTCGGTCCAAGCCCAGGAAGAGGAGGTGCCCTGATGGATAATATTAGAGGTGGTGGGGGTTATGGTGGAGGTATGATTTGTGTTTTTAAATCTAAACCTTTCACAGCTTGCTTCACATGAAAGCTTTGCATGTAGTTAAGAAAAAAGCCTCTTTTTTTTTTTCCTTAGGTTATGGAGGGTTTGACAACTACAACGGATTCAATAATTATTGTTTTGGCAATGGCATGTTTGACGATCGAGGCAGAGGAGACAGAGGTGGAAGAGGTAAGTAACTTCCTTTATTTTAGTATATGTTTTGTTTGTTTTGATTTGTGTACAGTAGTAGTTTTGTTTCTTATTAGGTTTGGGAGGGCACGGTCAAGGCGACAGTGGCTCTGGCTTCCACAATGGCCATTTTGTCCACATGAGGGGGCTGCCTTTCCGTGCAACAGAGGGAGACATAGCAAAGGTAAGAACAAATGTCTAGAGTTATCCCAAAAATTCAAAGAAGCTAACATGGCGTCTTTTTAGCTATATGTCGATTTGTGGAGTTAAGAAAGGCAACATTTGTCTTGCCTCATATACTTTGTTGTATTTTTTTTTTTTAGTTTTTTGCACCATTGAATCCTCTGAGGGTTCACATTGACCTGGCTCCTAATGGCAAAGCGACTGGAGAGGCAGATGTTGAGTTTCGCTCACATGAAGATGCAGTTGCTGCAATGTCCAAAGACAAAAACCACATGCGTCAGTTCTTTTTCAATTGTATTTCACTATGACTTTTTAAATTTGTAGGCTAAATGTATATATTTTTTTTCTTCTCACAGAGCATCGCTATATTGAACTTTTCCTAAACTCAACTGCAAGTGGCACAGCTGAAACAAGTAAGTTAAAGTACAAGTGTATATATTCAAAAGTTTATTCGCGGAGTGATTCTGACGTCCGCTGTGATCCTCCTCAGGCCGAGGCAGTGGTTACTACGGGAGCTCTCGGAGCGGTCTACGTTCGGGATACTAATTCTTCCTCCTGTTTGAGTTGATGTTTTGTGTTGCATCTTCTTTGGCCACATTTTTCTAAAGCTGATCTGACATCATTGACCCAAGTGAACGTAACCAATATGGAAAACATTGAAGCTTGTATGAAAAAGTAGCTTTTGATGTGTTTTAAACACATATAACAATAACATAAATCTAAAACAACTTGTTTTGTAATTGTTATTTTTTAAACACAAATGTATTTAAGTTTGTTGTGAGGTGGTATATGTTTAGTTTTTGGACAAAGTCCACTGTTATTCTGATTTCAGATCAGCTAATGACCTAATAAGATGAATGTGAGCCTGTGTGTTTCATGAATGTTTTGAAAGTTAATTAAATGATTTAAGTTTAATATTTGTATTCCGCTCTTGAAGAGCAGAAGTAAAAATAAAGTGTTTATATTTCAGCTGTAATATGGTATTGCAGCTGTTGTACATTTGCATATTAAATTTTATATTTAATTCTCATTTCCTGCCTAAGGTTTTTGTTTAAAATTTGAGAAGTCTCATAATGCAAGATACTATGCAGACCAAGGCTTTACTTACAAATGTGACTTTAATCAGATTGCTACACAGTTTATTTTCTTGGCAAACATCATTGGCAGAATGTATCCAGCAAAAGGCCACAGTGATGATCAGATTGTTGTACTGAACAAATCTGTGATGATTACAGTATAAGTAATGAAAGTAAACCTTCAGCCTGGCCTCATTCAGAATCATGCTGAACAGAGGCCATGTAAAAAGACAAAAAAACAACCCATAAAACCACCTGCAGTCGAGTATTAAAGACATTTTAGGCAGTTCAAAACCCTCCAGTTTGCAGCAGCAGTACAAAGTGGTTCTTAAATTATCAGATAAAACTTCACTTAAAATTGTGCTTAAAAATATATACACAATTTAATATTTAAATGGCACATGGGGACATCACGGTCAGTGCCTCAAGTCTCTTTTCACTGATTAAAATCGTCCGTTTGTGGCAATTAGTTATGTAATCGTTTTGGTCCTTTCAGCACCACTATTTCGAAATGTTTTTAATATGGACCATTTTGCTAATATAGTGTTAATAATGTGAAATTGTCTGGTCCTGTGGTGGGTGACAAATTCATCTACTGTTAATGTCATGAAAATTATAGTAAGTCTGGTATGGCACAAAAAGTTTTAGGTTGATCTGTTTATAACAAAAGGTCTATTAGTATTTTATGGAATAATTCATTCTTCATCATTTATGTTGGTAGAAATTTAAGACTTAACATGAAAAACACCTGAATAGTAGTTTGTGGTGTTTAAAATATAGACCCATGTTATGGAATATGGTTATGAATGCAGCAAGAGTTCAAATAAATAAATATAATACAGAAGTAGCTTGTCCATGCATTCATAGCAGCGTTGGTACAGTTAAATGATATCTTGTAGTATCTGAGTTGAGGGTAGAGATGGTTCCCTGTCTGCTTTATGTTGTGTTGGAGGAGCAGCGCTGGAGGAGGAGGGCGTGGCACGTGTCGCACACTCGCACTGGTTTGGGCGAGGCGGGCAGAGGCAGCTCGTTGTCAGAGCAACTGTTACAGAAAATCTCTCCACAGTTTCTACAGTGATGCTGCAGACAAACAAACAAGAATATAAAAATAAAAAACATATTATACAAGGTCTAGAGAGGAAGTGTGAAAAGTGTGGACTTGCCTTTCGTCTGGAGATGGAAAACTCCTTCTCACAGAGCTTACAGTGAGTGGCATCTTTGTCCTTTAGCCAAACCTGACCACCCTAAAACAGTTCAGCCAATTTACTTAATGATGCTCCTTCTCTATTGTGCATAAGCATGTACGTTAAGACAGTGGCTTTACCTGGAGGGCTTTGTTGGCCTCCTTGATGTCTTCAATCTTCAATTTGGACCTGGAATTACAATTGAGGAATTTAATTTAGCCATATCAAAAGAAAAAGAAGTAAACTACTCTAAGTAAACATACTCGCTAAGTTTAGAGCCAAGTTCCTCAAGTGCCTGCTCCTGATCTTCACAGATTGACTTTAGCTGAATGTTTTCATCCTGAAGACGATGAAACTCCTAAATGTAAAAGCAAGCAATGTATCAGTGGCATGTACCACAACTACACAAAGGTAAAATTATTACTTAAAATTAATTATTTTCTACCTTTTTTAAACCATTTATCTGTAGAGCCTCTGCGCCGAGCTGAGCCACAGTGTCCTTTTCTCTGTGCAGATCATTTTGTAGTGTCTGCCTCCACTCCCTCTCAATCTTTAGGTCAGTCTCCAGCTGCTGTCTGTGAAATAACATCACATAAAACATTTTATCATATACAGCATTTTAGTTCAGTCCCTGCTTAAACACAAATGGCACTGTTAACATTTTATTAGTTATATAATTGGTTTCTTACAGTTGTTTCTCCCTCTGTGCAATCTGCCGTTGCAGGCTGTCAGCTTTGTTGGCAAAGTCCAGCTTGAAGCGCCTGGTTCCCTCTTCGGCGGAGGTGCGATGCCTCTCAGCCTCCTGTAATCTGCACCATTATAACCAGGGACAAACTCAGGACCATGGAGAGAAAAACTCAAACGTGGAAGAGAATGTCGAAAAGAATAATGACAAAGCAAAAATGAACAGAGGATGAGGATGCAGTTGAAGATGGTAAATGTGAAAACGCAAAAGGACAATTATAATTTTCCTGATTTGAAATGTGAATCTATAAGTCCACGTTGTTTAAGAAATTCCCCCAGTCACACAGTTGTTCTCAGTGTTGTTACATTAATAATAATAATTATTTTTAAAAATGTCAAAAAATTCAACAACTTAAAACAACTAACTTTATTGATCATGGTGCGTGACAGACAGTACTAGCATGTTAAACAGCATTATTATTAACTAGGGGGATCACATCAAAAAGTTTCAGGGAGGAATACATGAGTAGAATGGTTACTTCTAATACAGATTAAAAATGCCACAAACACACATTCCTGTATCCCCTGATTAAATGTTTATAGTATGCAGTTTTCCAGTACAAATGGTTCACAAGTTCAACTGACTATCTGAGTTGTATATTTAACAAATATTTTAGTCCTGAAATGTTCATTTAACCATTTACAGTTCAAACCAATGGGGGTAAAGGCAGAGCTGATCACACACATGCAGCGTAAACCCAAGCACGAGGCCTCACACGAGGACTCCAGTCCCACCAAACTGTTCAGCAAAGTGCACGTGGTGACATGCAGGACCTGGTGATGGCTTGTTACTAGGCAAAAGATAAAGCACTAAAATACCTGCTTAGAGTTTAAAGGTGCACTACGTAAGTTTTCTGGTGGAGGGTTCGTCCCCCAATATGACTAACACCAGACTCATATTTGTAGTGAGTTTGAACTCACGAATATAATTAGAATGAATCATGCTGCACAGGGTTATGTCTTCTGCTTGTCTCATGAAAATGTTATTGCTTTGCCTGGAATCAATTATATTTTATTTATTCAATTACAGTTATTCAATTATTTATATATGTTTTATTTCCAAATACATATAAGTGGAGTAAGTCCCTTTTATGCTTTTTTTTGTACATTCCAGGCAAAACAACAACATCTCCATAGAGAAAAGAGAAGGTTTCAGATCCTAAAAACTTACATAAAACCCCTTTAAGGTCAGTTAGTGGTTCATTCTTTACCAGTGGACAAGTTGCTCACTTAAGCACTTAAGCTAACAAATGTATCACGCCTGCTCAGGAGTGAGCTTTGTGTCAACTTGAAAAAGAGTGGACAGGTTTTACGTACTGTACTGTGGTTAAAAGTGGTCACATTATTGCACTGTACAGGAGTCTGGGTTAGTATTTTAACATTTTCAGCAATATCACATAATATGATATGATAATATGGTTAGGTATTTGAATTAAATGAGTATACATGGCCCTCTGCTCTTTGGGCCTTTATGTGCTACTAAGTTTAAGTAACACAGATAAAAAATACAAATCATATTTTGGCTCTAAACCAAAATTGTGCTAAAACACAAATGACTAGTTAAAAGTAAAGGGGGTTTATTAGCAAACTTCAGAAGGAAATGTCCTTGACCAGTTTATACTGATGCTCTGTGTCTGTGCTGGCACACTTGACAAATGACATAGCGAGTGTTCTTGTCTGACTTAACAGATCTTTGTCACTGCACAGAGCAGAAAGATGGGTTGAATTATGAGGTATGAAGTGATCAAAATGAAAAGATGAATGATGAATGGGTCAAAGCCAATGGACAGAGAGCAGAAGAAAAGAGGAAAAGAAGGAAGAAAGACTGTCAATACACAACTAATCTCCCATAACGTCTTACTTTATACCTCAACAGAGTTAAATGAGGAGGAAAATGGAGGATGTGATAAGTGATAATTGTAAAATTCTATCAAATGTATGCACCTAAATAAATTACTTTCAATATAATAAAACATGAATATAACTTTTAAACATTTATAGACACATGATGAATAAATCACTAAATTAATATAGGTGGGATGGGAGGGTGAAGAAGTGGGATGAGAGGGCTCACAAGGCATCAATGACCAAGCATTACATACAGATACAGGCAACCCAAATGAAACTCATAAATGGTGCATGCTTTCATTGTTCCTGAACCCATTTTGATATGTCTATTTATGAACTATAAACTCTAACTGCATCAAGGGGGGTTCAAAAGGGGCTCGAAAAGAGTCCCCGTGTTACTCACCTTTGCTCCAGTTGTTTCATGGTGGCAGTGATTTGATTGGTCTTCTCTTCTAGTCGGCTGATCATGTCATTCTTTTTCTTCATCTCATCGTCTGAAGTCTGAGTGAAAATCATCCCCACATTATGGATGAATTTGCACTTTGGCAGATTAGGTTGAATTATACAAGTTACACTGTTCAAATCCGTACCTGCATCTTCTGGTACATCTCAACATTGATGGCCTTCACCTCATCTAACTGATGCCTCAGGCCGATCAGCGTGTCCTATGAGCAAATAAAATAAAAATCAAATGTTATGGTTGTTAAAAGGTGCTATATTACACAAAATTGATTCTTGAGAGCTTTAAACCATGTTAGAATGTTGTTAACTTCCCCCCAAAAAATTGTGTTTAGTTTCATTACACATGTTTCTCCATTTCCAAAGTGCAACATTCTCAGTTCCACCTTGTGATGTTTTCAAGTTAACAGCTACGTTTTACCCTTCGTTTAGTAGATGGGCACTTTCAGGTAAAAAACACAGTGCGGCATTTCTTGTATTACCACATAACATCACAAGGTGGAGTTTCTTGTATTACCACATAACATCACAAGGTGGAGTGTTTTCTAAATATGCAGGATTTGTGTGTTAAACATGTGTGAATGAAACAAAACACAACTCCACATATGTTTTTGATGAGGAACCTTAATAACGTAGATCAGAAAACAGCATAAAAGTGCCCTTTAATACTTTATACTAGTATAATTTTTTACTTTATATAACTCCACATTTTAGTTTCATTACCTGTTTTTCATGAATGTCTTTTTCTAGAAGTTTCATTGCCAGCTCCATCTCTTGCTTCATTGACACCTGGGCCACCAACTCATTTTCTACATCCTTCAGAGAAAGAATCAGGTTCAAAATACACGCTAAAGGGTTTTATTAATTAAACTGTATTTGACAAAGATGCTTTGGTCTGACCTGTCTGAGCTGGCACTCCTCCTTCAGTTGTCTCCGAGCTTCATTGTACATTTCATCCAAACCCTGACGAGACTGTTTGTAAGTGTCTCTCTCCACCGATACATCACCTTGGGTTACCTTAAAACACAACATAGGATCAGAGCTCAAAAGTATATTTCACCGTAGTGTTTCTGTTGTTTATTTATGCTCTTACCTCTAAATGCTGCTGTGCCTTCAGTAATATTAGACTGTTTTCACTCCTTAACTGCTGGTTTTCCTCTTGTAGTTTGATAATATTGTTTTTTGCAATGGCTAACTGTGTGAAGACAAATAAAAATATGTAATTAAAAATGGGAATATTCTTGGGACATTTCAACCGTCTCCTCAGTAGTGTTTTTGTGGTTCTTACCTCTTCAATGAGTTTAGAGTTTGATTTCTCTAATGAGTCTACTCTGCCCTGCAGACTGTGTACAGTTGTGCTAATGAAGACAAATAAGATCATTTTACAGAAATGAATCAAAGTAAATAACACAGACGGGGCTTTAGTGGCTCCTTACTTGAGCTGCCGGTTCAGCTCCTCGATGTAGTTCTTTTGGTCCAGTATCGTTGCTATCTGGCTATTCCTGTTGTCAAGGAAACAGAGGGACCAGAGTTACAGTTTTAGCCGAGACAGAGACAGAGCTGTGTGTGTGCAGAGAGCTGTGTGTGTGTAGAGCTGTGTGTGCAGGTCTGTGTGTG
>KN492794.1:0-14238 GCA_000787155.1 Scartelaos histophorus
ATACGTTTGTTTTTTTTGTTTTTTTTAATAATATGGCACATTTAGAAAGGGTTTGGAGTATAATCAATTATTTTCTTGAGTAGTTTATTGTACTTCAAAATTTCTTATAATGACAGATCTACGTCTTTACAATATTAAAGTTAAAACATTTAAATATTACATTTCAATGCTTAAAGCTGCTGCCAATAGTTAATCAAAATGGCCTTTTACTCCTTAAGAAAGTTCTATATATGTGGTTTAATGTGCAGACATACAGTATAAAAAGTCTATACTATAGATAGTGGTACAGGTGGTTAAGCCTTCATTCATAATTTAGTTCAAAAACGAATTCAAATCATGTATTAGCGCATACCGTTTTTGTATCATTGGGCAAGGCATTTCCTCTACATTTCCGAGTTAGTCGCACTTTGTATAGACAGACAAAAATAACTAAAATAAACAATAGACGTGATAAATTATGAAAAACATTAAAAATATCCATGGGTTTCACAATGATAAAAGGGTGGGACTGTTTCCATGGCGATTAACAATTCACAACAGAATATAATATCTTATAATTGCACCATAAAACGCCATAAAACCGTTCTGTGTATCTGTTTTAATGTGCATTCATACAAAATGTCATCACGGATAGTGGTGCAGTCGATCACCCGCAATAGAGAAGGTCATTAGTTCACATTGCGCGTACTGTTTTTGTACCGTTGGGCAAGGCACTTCCTCTGGATTTCCCTGTTTGTTGCACTTTGATCAGCTGTCCTTAAAACGGCACCCTATAACAGGAAGCATATATGTCGGTGATGGATGTTCGGCGCAGAAACTGTTACAAAACTATGTGCAAGTCAGTGTGTGTAAGCAGATCATTTACAGTGAAAACTTTGAATAGAATAAGGTCGTTTTTGGTCGTTTTGTAAGAAGCCAATTTGCTTTTTTAGGATCTCCAAAGCATTCCAATATAAAGATATACAGGCTGATGTAACTCACTGAAATCTCCCCCTCCGTCTTTGACACAATGACCCGTTATTTAAAAGCGTCTCTTCCTTTAAACAATGGATGGATAGATAGAGGAATATACCGGAGTTTTTGCGTTTTTTTTGTGCGTTCTTGTGTTTCTTGACGTTGTTGCTGCGTGGCTACGTGGCAGCGCTGGACTGTGGGTTTACTGCCTCCTGGGCCCCTGCCACACCGCACACAGCTGCAGAGAGAGAGGGGAAAGGGAGGGAGGAAAGACGGGAGGAAGAAAGAAAGAAACAGCGAGAAAGAAGGAAGAGAAAGAGGAAAAAGGACGGGAAAAGGAAGGGATACATGGGCCTAGAGGAGAGAGGAGAGGCTAGAGGAGGAATCGAACGCAGTGGGAAGAGAATGATAGAGGAATGGGGTGATGGAGATGGTTAGAAGAGGAGAAGCGAGGGATGAGAGGGAGTGGACGGGAGCACATCTGTCGGAGCTCCGGCTAAACTCAAAGCTAACCCCGGCTGAGCTGCGCACACAGAGCTTATTGTCAAGTCTTAAGAAACAGGCCAAAGCGGAGAGTACGCGGCTGCTTCATTTAATTTCCCATTTGCCCCGTGTGCGTTTGTGTGCGTGTGTGTGTGTGTGTGTGTGTGTGTGCGTTGCTTTCACACTGGCCCATTGCCCGCCGTCTGTGGTATGACAGGCAGGACTAATGTTTGTTCTGGAGCAATAACACAATTAGGATTCCACGCATATCTCTCCCCACTCAACCTCCGGACACTCTCCCCCACCTCTCCACCTTTTTACCTTCTGTCCTCGCTACAGCCGGACAACGCTGCAAAACATCTCATTGTTAAAGAGGCAGTGTGGAACTTTTGCGGCGGAGGCTCGGTCAGATGCGCTTTTTTTTTTTTTCGCGTTTTCTGGTGGAGAGATCGTCAAATGCTCTTCTTCGCGGAGATGTTATTGCTTTGTCTGGAATGTTTCTGGCTTCCTGGAGACTGAACCTGGCCAAGTTACGGGTTCGATCTGTGGAGAAGCAGCCAGAATATCTCAAATTAAATGTTATAATTATATATTTTTTTGCAATAAAGACAAAAATATGAACTTCTAACCTTTGTGGACATTTGTGGAAATCTAAACAGAATTTGCAAGTTTTAGACAAGCACAATACTTAAGTTAATAAGTTAAGTATAATAATTGCAGATGTTATAATTTTGCTAATTGGAGCCATTAAAACGGCTTTTACCGTAATCCATCTTTCAGCCTTTTTATTTTGACAGACGTCAGATAATATTGATTTAATCGCCCCAAATGACTGTTTTCCACTATTCTCCAGTCGTGTTTCATTGAGTATGGGTCTCTTCACTTTCTCTTCCACCTCTCTCTCTCTCTTTGCCTTTCTTCCCACGTCCCTCTCCTTTCTCCCTCCACTTTTCCTCTATTTTTGTCCCTCTCTTCTCCCTCTCTCACCCTGCATCTCTCTCCTCCTCCGTTTTCCTTCCTGTGTATCTCGATCTCCCTCTTCTTCTTCCTCACTCACCTTGCATCTCACCTCTTTTTCTCCCTCTCTCCTCCTCTGTTGCTCTATCTCCCTCTCCTCTCTCTTCTCCCTCACTCCTTTTTCCTTACTCATCCTGCATATCCTCCTCTCTTTCTCTCTCCCCCTCTCTCTCCTTCTCCCCCACAAACTCTGCATCTCTCTCCTCCTTTTCTCTCTCTTCTCTGTGCTTTATTTCCCTCTCCCCTCTCTCTCTTTTCTCTCTCTCCTTCCCTGTTATTTTCTCTCTCTCTCTGTCTGTCCCTCTCTCCTTCTCCCCACAAACTCTGCATCTCTCCTCTTTTTCTCTCTCTTCTCTGTGCTTTATTTCCCTCTCCTCTCTCTTCTCTCTCTCCTTCCCTCTTATTCTCTCTCTCTCTCTTTCTCCCCACAAACTCTGCATCTCTCTCTCCTCCTCTCTCTCTCTCTCTCTCTCTTTCTCTCCCTTTCCTTCTCCCCCACAAACTCTGCATCTCTCTCCTCTTTTTCTCTCTCTTCTCGGTCCATCTATCTCTCTCTCTCCTTCTCCCCCACAAACTCTCCCACAAACTGTATCTCTCTCCTCTTTTTCTCTCTCTTCTCGGTCTATCTCTCTCTCTCTCTCCTTCTCCCCCACAAACTCTGCATCTCTCTCTCCTTCCTCGCTCATACTGCATTTATCTCCTCCTCTTTTTTCTCCCTCTGTCCCTCTATCTTCCTCTTCTCTCCTCTCTCTCTCTCTCCCTCCTCTCCTCCACAAACTCTGCATCTCTCTCCTCTTTTTCTCTCTCTCCTCCTCTGTCCCTCTATCTCCCTCTCCTTTCCCCTCACACCCTGCATCTTTCTCTCCTCCTCTTTTTCCCTCTCTCTTCTCTATCCCTCTATCTCCCTCTCCTTTCCCCTCACACCCTGCATCTTTCTCCCTCTCTCTCCTCCTCTATCCCACTCTCTCCCTCTCATCTCTCTCTCCTTCACCCTCACCCAGCCTCCATATCTCTCTCCTCCTCTTTATCTCCCTCTCTCTCTCCCTACACCCCTCCCTTCTCCTCCCTTCTCCCTCCTTCTCTCTTTCCTGGCTGCGTTCCCACTGTTTGGTCCACTGCTCTTCCGCTAACAGCCCCGTGCAGGTGATCTTTCTCCAATTAACCTCTTTCCCCACAGCGGAAAGCTCTCCCACAGCTCCTGACCTGGGTATAAAATAGCTGCCGCTTCCTCTTGTTTTTTTATTCACATGGAAAACCGATACCACCCCCGACCCTTCCCTCCCCCGTTCTCACCCTCCTCTCACCCGTATCTCCCATTCTCCCAAACCTGCCTTTTGTATGCAGGGTGTAGCCTCGGTCCTGTATATACTCATGTTATGTAACTATACCTCTCCCTGGGAATGAGCCGCACTTTCTTTGAGCCCTCGTAAGTCCCGCCCCGTGCCCTCGTCTTCGGCCAATCGGGCGCCGGATGCTCCGTGAGCGGCCAATGGGAGGGAGCAGCGGGGTTCTGGAATGTCAGGGGGGGCGGGGTTGTTCCAGGAAGTGCACAGCAGTTCACAGTCAAAACCCGGACCTTTTTGGCTGAGCTACTTTTCTGGCACTCCGGATTAGAATTACTTTGGGTGGGTTTGGAAGCGGCCTCGTATTTAGTCAGAAAGGACTTTTTGAAGTTTTAAGTAACTACAGCCTTGGGCATTTCAAAATATACTGAACATTTTTTATGTACTGCGCAAAAATGTCATTACCGTTTGCAAGATTTTACCTCTTGTAACCTCCAAGTGACCCATTTTTTTGCTATAGGAGAAGAAATCTTTATACTACAGATGCACAATATTTTAGCAAAAAGTACTGCAGTATTGGCTGGTATAGCAAAAATTAGGGATGTAACAATATTAAAATCTTTCGGTTTCATATTTTTATGCATCTCACAGTACGAAATCTATTGTAATAGTCTGTGAATGCTATATAAATTTTACACAAGCTACTTTTTCAACGCTTTCCCCCAAAATTTCAAAGATTTAAAAGTTTCACGTAAACTTTTCTGTGCAACTTTTCTGGTGGAGATGCTGCTTTGTCTGGAATGCCCCGTTTAAGCATTAAACATTTCCATCTTGCCTATAACAAGGGTTTTTATTGACTTAAAATCTTCCATCTCCACAGTTCTAACGTGTAACTTTGCCCCGTGGCATCTCCTTCTCTCTCTGTGGAGCTAAATAAGTAATGCCATACTGTGAAACATTCCAGTCAACATCTCCGTGGAAAGAAGCTGGGAAAGATTACACAGTGCACCTTTAACAATACGCACATTGACCCAGACGAGGTCAAAGGGTGAAGTTTGTTTACAATTGTACCCACGGAAATCCTGCGTATTCAACCTTTAAAAATAAACAGTGTCCAATGAGCAGCTTTCTTGTCTCCGCTTTGGGAATGACGCAAAGAGAGAGCAGTGGACGGGTTTAGCTATGGCCACTGGGTCGTCTTGTGCAATTTTTCCCAGAATTTATACTTGCTTCAGTAAATATCTAGTTTGAAAAAAGTATAAACTGACTCTCGTGAGGTTTAAACTGTGTGAAAATGTTGTTACTCCCTGGAAATACCTAGAGTTGTGTTTAGTTTCTTCACACACATTCGCGTAATCCTTTATTTTCAGTCATCTCCAAAGCTCAAAATGCTCTGTTCCACCTTTGGATGTCATGTAGTAGTAGTTTTCGAGCTAACCGCTACATTTTTCTAGTTTTATTCAGTAGAAATTGGCAATTCCAGGGCTGAAATTATCCAAATGATTCTAGCGACGAGTTTAAAAACGCATTGGAGCACTTCCTGTATTACCACATGACATCACAAGGTGGAACAGAGTGTTTTCAGTGTGAGAGAAGAATTAAATATGCAGGGTTTGCGTGTTAAACATGTGTGAGTGAAATAAAACACAACTCTAGGCATGTTTGTGACGAGGAAACAACTTTATAACAGCTCAGAAAATAGCGTAATATTGGATTTCTGAGTATTGATTAGCATCTTGGTATTGATATTTTCTGATAGTGGGAGTAAACAGTATTAGCGGAGGTGCAAATGGGAGATAATGCAGATTTGCGGAGCTAGGCGGGCCGTGTCTTGACTTGTCGACTTGGCGGCTGCTGCTCACGGCGCTCTGCAGAATGCCTGGTATTTAAAGGAAACAGGAAACAGACTGAGCGGGGGCAAAGGGGCCACATGAAAGAACAGTCGGAGCCTCTATTTCAGTGAAGTCATCGAGGAACACAGGGAGGACAGTGAACAGGAGTTGATTTAAAGGCACCGTGGAACTTTACGCGTCCGTTACCGTGGAGATGTCGTCGCTTTGTCTGTAACTTTTCACTTGCATGCAACTTATTTCCATGGAGACAAGCACCAAGCCAATTTATAGGTTCAGTTTGCGCTTGGTCTAATGCATATTTCACAAAGTATTAATTTAAAAAACACAAAAAAAATCTTTAAATAAGCAAGTTAAAGCCATACTGTGGTATATTCCTGCCAAGCAAATCGCCATGGACAAAAACCTAACCCTAACCAGAAAAGTTACACAGTGCATTAAGGATATATTGAATTTAACTCTTGATTTTAATTATTTTATACAATTGCAAAAAAATTCTGTTAAAAATACAGTTATGTTCAGAATTTGTGCACCATTTTTTCCACTTAACAGCAAAGCCACTTTTTGAATATTAGCGTTACAAAAGCAGGTGCTGGACCTTAGCCCTAACCCTAACCTGCACAGTGCACAATTAAGGATATATTGAATTTAAGTCTTGATTTAAATTATTTTATACAATTGCCAAAAAATTCTGTTAAAAATACAGTTATGTTCAGAATATGTGCACCATTTTTTCCACTTAACAGCAAAGCCACATTTCGAATGTTAGCATTACAAAAGCAAGTGCTGGACCTTAACCCTAACCTATAGAGTGCACATTTAAGGATATATTGAATTTAAGTCTTGATTTAAATTATTTTATACAATTGCAAAAAAATTCAGTTAAAAATACAGTTATGTTCAGAATTTGTGCACCATTTTTTCCACTTAACAGCAAAGCCGCTTTTTGAATATTAGCGTTACAAAGGCAGGTGCTGGACCTTAACCCTAACCCTAACCTACACAGTGCACAATTCTTGATTTAAATTATTTTATACAATTGCTAAGTCTTGATTTTAATTATTTTATACAATTGCAAAAAAATTCAGTTAAAAATACAGTTATGTTCAGAATATGTGCACCATTTTTTCCACTTAACAGCAAAGCCGCTTTTCGAATATTAGCGTTACAAAAATTACTAATAAAATAAAGTACTGCAGCTTTTTCTCTACAGGTGGGTTTTTACAGTATAGAAATTATTGTGATTTCAATTACGAGGCGATTAATCATAACTACATCTGTCGTCATAATTACGTAAACTAATTAGATTCTTGGACGCTCATACAAAGGAAAAATGTATCTGCTCACTGTATGGGAAATGAGATAACATCAGGCAATAATCATTAAACAAATTAACTCAATGCAATGTTACGGTTCATTACTGGACTTAATGAAACTCAAAATCTTTCTTACGAGATCAAAGACGGCGCATGCTTCAACTCCCACTCCGACGGCGTTAGCGTCTGTCTACGGGAGGGCATCTGACGCATGAGGATACTCGTGGACCGTGCCTAAGAGCTCCAGAAATAGCGTCGTTTCAAATCATTTCTTCTTTCCGAGGCATTATTCTGATTTAGCACTGTTTTCGTCTTCGTTTTTTCATCTTCGAAAGAATAACTCAACACTTGGAAAGAGTCTTTTGAAGCCTTTAACCAGACATAGCTCAAATATTCCTATTTATCTAGCAATTTTTGACATAGTTACCGGATGTTGCATGTTTTCTCACATCACGCAGCCATTTCTCGTTGCATCATGGGACGGTTTTGGGGTGTTTTGCCGTTTGCTTGTAGCATCTGCCTGGAGTTATGCACGCAATGTAGAAACCCACCACAGTCTAACCTTGGAGACAGCAAGAGGACTAGTGAATTGTGAATCTTGTAAATTTTGCACAGACTGAACTGTTGAAACGGGGACAGTGGCGTTGCTCGGTCGGGACGGCTCAGAATGTTTAGCGCAAGATTCATGCGTCTCCATTTAGCCTTTTGATTTATGAAGGCTGTCAACAACTAAATGTCTTCTCCCCGTGGAAAGACAAGCACAAGATCCCCCGTGAAGACTTGGATGGGGAATATGGCTGCAGAAATATGACAAAAAAAAAAAAAGTTATTGCGATGATTGAATTGCAATGTGTATCTTGTAATAATGTTTCTGTTTGAGAGGAGACGGAAATATGAACTAAACTAAACTTGTACTAGAATACCATTCATTTCAATACAGTTTTGCAATGATCTAAAACACATGGTTTGCACATTATTCTATAAAATACTTTTCCAAGGGCATTGCATTAACAACATCCTTTTCAAACATTTTAAATAGAGATTCACTATAGATCTCATAGGATATTCAGTTAATTTGTGTTATTTTAGTATCATTAAGAAGTTACAATACTATACATACAGTACCTTGATACAATTTGATACAGTATAATTCATATTGATTCAATACGGTTAAAAAATGGCTAGATGATGGTGATGATGATGATGATGTGATATTAAAATTTATTGTTAAACTACTTCTTGGGCAAAGTTAATATAAAACACGCCCATTTTAATCATCAAAAAAATTAAAATGTCAAATGTGTTGTGTAAGTCAGTTTCTTTCCTCTAAAAAAGCAAACTTCTTTAGTAAAATATACTAAAAAATACTCTTGACGTCACATTAAACGATAAGATATAGTGACATTTTGATATTTTTGCACACTCCTAACTATATAAAAACAATAATTTTGAGATTTGCAGATGAAAAAAATGCAAGTTTATTTAAAAAGTTCACCTAAATGTAACTTTAAAGGCGCATTGTGTAACTTTTAAACTTTTTTTTATGTTATTTCTTTGCTGAAATGTTTCACAGTATAAACCTTCTATCGTCATGGAGACCAAACCAGGCCAAGTTACGGTTCAGATCTGTCAGAATGCCTTTTATTCTAGATATTTTTGAGTTATAAAACCACCTGAATCGCCGTTTGATGTCAAATTGCAAAACATTTGAAGCGGAACAATGAAAAGAAGGTGATCGTGTGTTTTCTGTTTGAGAAAAAAGCTTAAATATGCAAGATTTGTGTGCGTGTTAAACACGTGTGAATGAAACAAAACACAACTCCAGATTTGTTTGTTATAACATAGATCAGAAAATATCACAGTACGAGCCCTTTAAATTGACTTACTAATTAAAAACGTGCAGAAAGTTCGATTTTATACAGGTGCCCACCCACACGCCGAAAAACTGGAGTTGGAAATATGAATGAAAAGTCAGCTGAGGATTACGCATGGCTGTTCGTGACATGATCCAGTTTGATAGCGTTTGATGGGTATAAATAGCCAGACAGGAGACATTTCAGCGTTAAATAAAAGGTGCCCTGCAGGTTTAAAGTCTGTCTCGGAGCTTGTCGGTACACGGCTGGTCCGCTGCATTCCTCTCTCCACCCGCTGCTCTGTGTCTGCGGATGACATGTCATTACTGCAATTACAGGCCCACAGGACGCACTCCAGAGACTCCCTGGCAAACGGAGCAGGCACAAAACCAAGAGAAGAAGAAGAAGAAGTGAGGATGAAAAGGAGGAGGATTGGCTTTGCTCGTTTTTTCATTTTAAAGGGCTCAAATTACGCTATTTTCTGATTTATAGTTATAATCTTGTTTCCTCATCCAAAACAGACCTGGAGTGTGTTTGGTTCGCACATGTTTAACACACAAATCCTGCATATTTCAGGCGGAGTTCTTCTCAAAATGAACACGCTCCGGTCCACCTTGTCATATCATGTGGCAAAACAGGAAGTTCTCCGCTGTGTTTTTTTTATTATAACATGGTTCAAAGCTCCTAAGAGTCAAGTTTGCGCAATAACAGGAGCTTTTAAGTTTTATTCCAGAGATTATCAGACTGAAAAAAGATTGGAGCTAATGGATTTTTCAGATGTTGAAGTTGTTTGAGGAGAAGCGGGGAGCTCGTGGTTCACTCTTCTTGCAGGAAATGATCTCCTGGTTGGTTTTAGGTAGGACTTCTCGCTTATGAAAGGAGCAGTTTTAACGATTATTTGATTAATCTTAAATTAAATCTTGATTATTCTAACAATTATTTGCTCAGAAAGAAGATGGGGCTTCAGTGCGGTTAAAAAGAAGAGAATGAACAGATGAAATGGAAATAAGTGCTGAATCTCACAAAAAACATATTCCACTGTAAATGACAAATTTACACAGATAAAAAACAGATAAAAATAGACACATAGAAAAACAGATAAAAATAGACAGAAAAATGCAGTTGTTTAAAATTAATTGAAAAAAAAAACTGCAAAAATTTTACTAATTGATTTACACAGATAAAAAGAGCTAAAAAAAACTAGACACATAGAAAAACAGATAAAAATAGAGAAAAAAATGCAGTTGTTTAAAATTAATTGAAAAAAAAAACTGCAAAAATTTTACTAATTGATTTACACAGATAAAAAAAAAAACTAGACACATAGAATAACAGATATAAAAATGTATAGAAAAATGCAGTTGTTTAAAATTAATTGAAAAAAAAAACTGCAAAAATTTTACTAATTGATTTACACAGATAAAAATCTGATAAAAAACTAGACACATAGAATAACAGATATAAAAATGTATAGAAAAATGCAGTTGTTTAAAATTAATTGCAAAAATATCTCTTCAAAAAATTAACAAGGTGATTTATACAGATAAAAACAGATACAAATTGACAGAAAAATGCTGTTGTTTAAAATTAATTGCAAAAAAATCTGCAAAAACTTTACTAATTGATTTACACAGATAAAAATCTGATAAAAAACTAGACACATAGAATAACAGATTTAAAAATGTATAGAAAAAAGCAGTTGTTTAAAATTAATTGCAATAAAATTTGCAAAAAAATTTACTCATTGATTTACACAGATAAAAAACATAAAAAAAAACTAGACACATAGAAAAACAGATAAAAAATAGACAGAAAAATGCAGTTGTTTAAAATTAATTAAAAAAAAAGCAAAACATTTTCAAGTTGATTTACACAGATTTAAAGTAATGGTTTCTGGTTGACGTATTACTTATTTTTTGTTATCAAATTAGAGAAATAATAGTTGAAATCAAAGGAAAAATGAAAACGGAAGAAAGCAAGCGCACTAGTGTAGTTAACTTTTCTAATCTGGGTCCAACATCTGCTCGTATCCATTATTTTTGTCAGAAATGTTCCAGAGTTTGGCATTAAAGTTACCAGATGTTTTTATTGGGATATAATAGATGCATAAAAAACTTACATACAACATACATGCATTTCTGCTGTAATCGGGGGTCACCTCTGCACAGATCTGACCTGTAACTTGGCTTGATGTCGTCAATTTCCTTGTTTCCATTGGCGATTAGGGAGTTTAATGCCATACTGTGGAACATTCCAGACAAAACCTTTAAGTAAGTAGAAAATAAATGCATTTTTTACAACAAATTTTTGAATATTCCTATAAAAAAACAAAGTTGTGCTCTAGTTTTGTGAAATCGGGTCAAAGTTTTAGGCTTTAAAATGAAATCGACAACTCCCGATGCAAACATTATAGGGATGTAAGAGCTGAAGTGCAACGTGGGAACTGGAGTCCGGTCCATCTTTTCTCAATCAGTGTCTTTGTGCCTGTGTGTGTACGTGTGTGTGCTTTTCAACATACGCATTCCTCTCCTCCACCCTCCTCCCTCTCTTTCCTCCTCTCTCTCTCTCTCTCTACATCTACCCTTTCCACCCCTCCACCTCTCTCCTCCTCTGCCCCTCTTTCCCCTCCTCGATCGGGGGGAGAGAGCGAGGCAGGTCTCCCATACACTGAATACCTTTTGTAAGAAGAGCTGGACTTCAATGGGAGTGGTATTGGTGGCACTTTCCCACAATATTTAGAAGCACCAGCCCCCTTTTTTAAACTCAAGACCTCTTCAGTACACAAGTGTCATGGAGCAGGGCAGATTCAAATACACCACTGCAAACTCTTATAATATTTAGTTCATAACTGTGTGTTATAACCTAATGTTCCGCTGTATGGCATTAAAAACACCTACCTGGCATTGGTTTAATTATGGAAGATCATTTGTTCCATCAGATTTAGAATTTTAAACACCACTGAATTTCTCACTTTGAATTTTCCAAATCTGAAAAAAGATGTTTGAATTATTTTTATTCTGAATTTTAGTTATTTTAAGTGTATTTTTTCAATATGTTTCAAATTCAAAATAAAAGTGTCACCTTTAGATATTCACTGCGTATTTCCAAGCCCTCAAATTCAACAGTTAAAATTCAAAGTGTAAAATTCGGAATGAAACATTTTGCAGCAAAGATCCAAGATGTCAAGGCAGAAGCAATCGATCCAGAGTGAGTGAGGAGGACAGAGGCTGTTTCCTATTGGCCAAGGCAGAAGCAATCGATCCAGAGTGAGTGAGGAGGATAGAGGTTGTTTCCTATTGGCCGTTCTCATCTGTGGGCGGGGTTTGAGGTTTGGATGAGGCTAATTCTGACCAATCAGATCGCTTCATTGCCCCATTTCCTGTTTGTTACTAAATTAGATCAGTTCAATTTGGATCGATTGCTTCTGCCTTGGCATCCTGGATCAATCCTGTGAATATTTTTACCGTGAATTTTACACTCTGAATTTTGACTGCTGAATGTAAGACTCGAAAATGTCTGTACTGAAGGTGAAATTTTAATTTTGAATTTGAAACACATTAAAAATGTGCACTTAATATTTCAGCAATTAAAATTCAGTATAAAAATAATTCAAATGTGTTTTTTCAGAGTTACAAAAATTCAAAGTGAGAAATTCAACGGTGTTTAAAATTCAAAATCTAGTGAAACAAATTATCTTCCATATTTAATTGTGTTTTATTGCTTGGAAAAACCTTGTAGTGGTGCCACATACTTCTATCTATAGAGAAAGATAAGTTTAATGCTATTTTGTGGAAAATTTCAACCCTGTTTCATTTTATTCCAAGTAGATAATAAAGTTTTAATGACATTTTTAGTTTAACATCTGATTTAAAACGGTCTGATAAAAAATGAAGAGTTCTAGTCGTTAAGAGACAAGTTATATCTGCTCTACTGTGGTCAGGTTTACACTTCATTGACATTTGTGTGATACTTGAACCTCGGCCAAGGCATTTATGGTGCGGTCGCATTTGTACAACACATGCTGGCTTTAAATGCTTCTTGGGGACAGATCCTTAATCATGCTACTTTATAACCTTAACTTAAACCCTAACTTTACCTACCTATTTTACCCAATATTCTACTTTTAAACCATGTTGTTGATCTAATAATAGTGCATTTACGTCATGGGACTTGACTTTTTGTGTTTGTGTACAGTTTATAGTGTTAAATACTTAGTTACATGCATATTTTTAGCAGATTTCTACAAAAATATCATCTCATTCCATTTATTATCTGCTTTATCCTAGAGTCTAAGTGTTATACAAGTATTTAAAGGTGTTATATTACGCAAAATTGTTACGTTATAATGGCGCCTCCTCCTTAACGTGCCCAGAGTTGTGTTTTGTTTCGTTCGCGCATGTTTGAGTAACCCTTTTATTATTAGTCTGTCTACATCTCCAAAGCTCAAAATACTCCGTCCCGCCCCATAGCTACATTTTTTTTACCTGTACTTCAATAGAGGGTGTATTAGTGAAGGTGTATGAAGCACTTCCTGTATTACCACATGACAGAACCAAATGTTTTTAGTTCATTTTTGCCAATATTCTTCCCATTATAGTGACTGTTATTGCATAGTTTTCCTTATTTGTCACAAGATCCAAGATTGTCCAGGCCTATGCATCATTCTGTAGCCTTCAGAAGCAGATGTAAGCCCATGTTCTCCAGCGTATTCCCATGGTTGAATACAGTAGGTCCGTCTGTAAGCCCTGACACCTGAGAACATTCCTCACAGCTTAGCGCACCACCACGGGGAAGAAGACACCTATGCTGCGTCTGGGCCCGGTCCCCCCTGTGCTATTTGGTACCACTTATGTCAACACATGTACATGCAAAACACTCATTTGGTCCTATTCTGTGTCGTAACGCTTCTATAGTGGATCGTCGTGCAAAAATTGGAGCTTAAATCGGTCAAAATGTTCCTTGCGTTTTGTGCATTTAGATGGACGTTAGCTTGTGATATTTTAAATGCATTGGAAAAAGTGTTAATTATGTAGTTATTATGCAAAATACCCAGAGTTGCGTTTTGTTTTATTCACACATGCTTAAGTAGCCATTTTATTAGAGTCTGTCTACATCTTATTATTATTTTTTTTTTCTTGTTCTGCTCATTCTCTGACATTTTTGTTTGCTAATTTAACAATTTTGTGAAGCCCGGCGAGATAACTGTTGTTATGATTTTGGGCTATACAAAAATAAATTGAATTGAATTGAATTGAATTGAAATCTGCAAAGCTCAAAATGCTTCATTCCAACTCGTGATGTCATTTAGTGGTAGTTTTCAAGTTGACAACTATTTTTTACCTTTTAGTACAGTAGAAATTGGCAAATCCAGGGCTGAAATTGTCAAAATGATTCGCGTGGAGTTTAAAAAAACAGCGAAAATGGAGTACTTCCTGTATTACCGCATGACATCACAAGGTGGAACATAGTTTTTTTTGTTTGA
>KN492794.1:14369-27371 GCA_000787155.1 Scartelaos histophorus
GTATGTTTTTGATACGGAAACTACATTATAACATGGATTAGAAAATAGTGTAACATGGGCCCTTTAAATGTGCAATAACATCACTATGGAAACCAGAATAGTGGATTTTTAACGTAAAATCACACTTTATTATCAGTGTTCTGCAATTGACGAAATCATTCCTTCCTTCAAACCATTACAGTCACAGTTTATAGCGTCAGCGCCGACCGGGGAATTATTTTACGTGTTGCTAGAAAGTTCCCTATTTGTCACAAGATCCAGTGAGCGAGTTCACTTCTGTTTTTAAACGAGAAATTTACTAAGAACTGTGCAGGGGAAAGTTTGGTTTCAGTTTCCATTTTCCTTCTGATGAACTGCCCTACAAACACACTTTCTTACGTCACTGATAATATTTGTTTGGTTTGACATTTTAACATATCCAGATGTTTTAAAGCACCTATATCTGTTATAATTTTTATTTATTGAATTTATTTAGTTTATTTATGAATGTGTAGGTATGTTTTTGATGAGGTAATAACATTATAACATCAATTAACACTTACAAGAGTCAATTTTGTGTAATATAGGACGTTTAAGTATGAATATCCAGGAAGCAGCTATAGGGATGTAATAAAGTGCAGTCATTTCTACTCTAGACTAGTTGTTTTAGTGATGCGAAACCAGGCTAGAAAATCCAATCCAATAAATACCAAAAAACCTGTTTGCGGTTCCGTTTTTAAATCACATGTCTGGGTATTTTTGGAAACGTGAAATGGTTCAAAAGTTCAGACAGGTGTGGTGATGTCCTAGAAAGAGGTTTAACGTTAATAAAAATCTATATTTTACAAGGATACTATGATTTTTCTTGTATGCTCTAGTCTATATATATGAATACCAAAGTTTGTGCGTAAATTGCGTAATTGTTGTAGTTCTTAATGTATAGAAAAATGCTCAAATTTCAGTCTGGAAGCGCTGAAGCTGCTCAGCGGGGGTTATAAATGTGATGTAATAAGTATACATAACATTTTAACACGATTGAATGCAGAAATAGGGAGTAAAATGTGCACTTAAGACCCCCTCTCTCTGTTTCTGTCTTTATTTATTTCTGTGTCTCTCTTTGTTTCTGACTCTCTCTCTTCTCTGTGTGTCGATAATGTCGCTCGACCGGACCGAGGGATTCCATCTGAAATCAATGCTTATCTCGTTGTAGCGACACAATCACTTCTGGGAAGAATGCGGTAGGTTCGGTGCATACGTGGGCCTGTGTAGCGCATCTCCTCCTCCTCTTCTTCAGAATAAATGACCACCGGACGACACTCAAACGCATTTACTGTGAAGTGGCCCTCGAGTCAGCTGTAGATTACACGACCGGCGCAGGACAGTTTTGCAGTTATTAGTGCAGAGAGAGGAAGCAATCGCGTTATGGTTACGCAAGGATGTCAAGGTTAATTCACTTTTTATTGATATATTTTAGTGCAGTTTGATCTATTTTACAGCTCACAGTGTAATCATAACCATTTTGGATGCCTTCTATGACATACTTATGTGCAAATCGTATTTTGCTTGACCTAGAAAAGAATAGTTTTTAGTTTCAAATCAAAAGGTTGGACTTATAAGACCATATATAGATATGGGAGTCTGTTTGACAGTGTGGATGCATGTGAACGTTGTCATGTGGTTCAAATAGTTCTACTCCCAAATAATCTTGATATCTCTCCTTGAACAGCTCATAGGATAAACATGTAGCATTGCTTAGTTCATTGTTATAATCTATTGCATTGTCCAACCTCGTACTGACCCGTCGTCGCACTAATGCTACAAAAACTCTTTATATTTATACTGAATTTTGCAAAGTATCACTGATTATATGAGAAAAAAAAGAAATGCTCTCAATATTTCCTCTTCCTGCCAACGCCTGTAACATCGCAAAAAGTTTGATTTGTTATGTTGCTAAGGAAAAACCAGGCAGGAATCTAACCCACAACTTCCTTCCTATATTTCCAGTCAACACAATCAGTAGAACATCATTATATCAAATAAACTGACAAACAAAACACACTGTATCACACAGAACTATCTTGTTTTCAATTGATTTAAGCACACGAGCCGTTCACCATATTGACCCTTTGCAGATTTAATGGATTTGTGGATGTAATGCTAACTGTAGGCATTGCTCTGTCTGAGGCTACTTACGTTAGACTTTAACCTATGCTTTATTTTAACAGAATCTGACCATTAAAAACTGACCTGGAACATATAACAGGTCAAAAGAGATTAATAAAACACATAACATTGATCATGATGAAAGATGATTTATTGATATAAAATGAGTGTATTTTGGCTAAAACTGGAAAGTGAACCTGGACTAAACCTGGACTAAACCTGGACTAAACCTGGACTAAACCTGGACTAAACCTGGACTAAACCTGAACTAAACCTGAACTAAACCTGGACTAAACCTGGACTAAACCTGGACTAAATGTGGACTAAACCTGGACAAGACCCACTTTTAATCCAGACCTAACCCAAACAAACTTGCATCTGCTACTACTACTACTACTACTACTACTACTACTACTACTACTACTACTACTAAACCTGGACTAAACCTGGACTAAACCTGGACTAAACCTGGACTAAACCTGAACTAAACCTGAACTAAACACTACTACTACTACTACTACTACTACTACTACTACAACACTACTACTACTACACTACTACACTACTGCTACTACTACTACTACTACTACTACTACTACTACTACTACTACTACTACTGCACTACTAAAATCCATTTTATATTTAACTTTAAGCTCTAACTTTAACTTTAACTTTATCGCTTGTGGTTGCTAGCGCGTGCATTGTGTCCCCATGATAAGTGATGAACAATATGCCACAAAGACACATGCAGAACACCCCCAGCATGAAGTGTCAATAAGAGTCATTGTAAGTGTGTGAATATTGCCATAGAAAAGCCTGTCTAGCCCGGCTGCTGGTTGCTGAGCTGGGCCAGTGGTGTCTGTATTTTCGAGGTGTGAAGTGTCCGGTGGAAGTGTGTCAGCCTGTCTGCTAGTCTGATGTGAATGTGAATGTCCATTATAGTCTCCATCAGGACAGACTGTGAGTAATGGACCATGTGGAGCTGTGGGCTGGGCTCTGTGTGGCCTTGTTAGTGTTTGGTGTCTGCTGCACACTGGCCTATTGATGCTAAAAGGACCACTTTAGAAAATGTTAGGGTTTCAAAGATGTTTTATTGATATAAAATGAGCGTATTTAGGCTAAAGCAAAACTGGAAAGTGAAACTGGGCTAAACCTGGGCTAAACCTGGACTAAACCTGGACTAAACCTGGACTAAACCTGGACTAAACCTGGACTAAACCTGGACTAAACCTGGACTAAACCTGGACTAAACCTGGACTAAACCTGGACTAAACCTGGACTAAACCTGGACTAAACCTGGACTAAACCTGGACTAAACCTGGACTAAACCTGGACTAAACCTGGACTAAACCAAACTTGCCTGCTACTACTACTACTACTACTACTACTACTATTACTACTATTACTATTACTACTACTACTACTACTTCTATTTTAGAAAATATTTAGTTGAATGCAAGAATAGAAACAAAAACTGTGAGTAGGGAGTAGTTTAAGCCCGGACTAAAACCTGTCTAAAATTATGTCTAAGGGTGTTCACACTTGTCCTGGTTGGGTCCTGGATTGAATCCAGTTTAGGCTGTGTGCAAATGTGTCTAAACCTGGTCTATACCTGGTTTATATTTGGGCTAAACTTAGGCTAAACTTGGGCTGAATCCGGGAAAAATCTGGAATAAACCTGCACTGAACCTGCGCTGAACCTGCGCTGAACCTGCGCTGAACCTGCGCTGAACCTGCGCTGAACCTGCGCTGAACCTGCGCTGAACCTGCGCTGAACCTGCGCTGAACCTGCGCTGAACCTGCGCTGAACCTGCGCTGAACCTGCGCTGAACCTGCGCTGAACCTGCGCTGAACCTGCGCTGAACCTGCGCTGAACCTGCGCTGAACCTGCGCTGAACCTGCGCTGAACCTGCGCTGAACCTGCGCTGAACCTGCGCTGAACCTGCGCTGAACCTGCGCTGAACCTGCGCTGAACCTGCGCTGAACCTGCGCTGAACCTGCGCTGAACCTGCGCTGAACCTGCGCTGAACCTGCGCTGAACCTGCGCTGAACCTGCGCTGAACCTGCGCTGAACCTGGGCTAAACTTGGGCTAAACCTGGGCAAAACCTAGAATAAACCTGCATTGAATCTTGGCTGAATCTTGGCTAAACCTGGGCTAAACCTGGGCTAAACTTTGGCTGAACCTGGGCAAAACCTAGAATAAACCTGCACTGAATCTTGGCTGAATCTTGGCTAAACCTGGACAAAACCTGGGCTAAACCTGGACAAAACCTGGACAAAACCTGGACAAAACCTGGACAAAACCTGGACAAAACCTGGACAAAACCTGGACAAAACCTGGACAAAACCTGGACAAAACCTGGACAAAACCTGGACAAAACCTGGACAAAACCTGGACAAAACCTGGACAAAACCTGGACAAAACCTGGACAAAACCTGGACAAAACCTGGACAAAACCTGGACAAAACCTGGACAAAACCTGGACAAAACCTGGACAAAACCTGGACAAAACCTGGACAAAACCTGGACAAAACCTGGACAAAACCTGGACAAAACCTGGACAAAACCTGGACAAAACCTGGACAAAACCTGGACAAAACCTGGACAAAACCTGGACAAAACCTGGACAAAACCTGGACAAAACCTGGATTAAACCTGGATTAAACCTGGACTAAACCTGGACTAAACCTGGACTAAATTGGGACTTAACCTAAACTGAACTAGGTCTCAACCCGAACTACACCTGCTTTTTCAACTACCACTACTACTCCTACTCCTATAACTAACTCTACTATTTCTACTCCTGCAAGTACCACTACTTCCAGCTCTCAGTAAAGTGCGTTCATTCTCCTTATCACCTCACCCTCCCTGCGCTGGGACCTAAAGCCTATAAGTGTGTAATGTATGAATGAACAATGAGCGTTGTTTGTGTCTGAAATCACGACCAGATGGACAGTGGCGCTGACAGCTCCACACATCCTCTACACAGGCCCGCAGTGTGGCTCTCCGTCCCCCAGGAATGCGGGAGGAATAGGTGTCGATTCCCGGCTCGGATAAAATGTGAAATGAAAAATTCCACGTTGGATACAGAGGACAATCCCTCACTTGTGCCGTAGAGAGCGAGAGCGTATGGGGAGTCTGTGAAGAGTCTATGTGGAAAACAGAAAGTCCCTGTGTGAGAGCTAATGCACATAAGAGATGCATGGAGAGGTTCTCAACATGTGGTGCGGCTGCTTATGGGGGCACTTGAGTCTTTTTTACTCTTTGAATGTAGGATTGTTCCTGCCCAGACCTTGAATTAGAAATGAGTTAGTCCTTTGATTTAATCTAGCCGTACTAGTTATAGTAGCAGTAGCTTTAGCCTTAATTGTACCCCTAGTAATTACTGTAAAACCTTTAAAAAGGTACTCAATTACGTAAATTACAAGTTGAGTAAAGTGTAGTTGTAGTAGTAGTACCCACAGTAATTGTTTAATTGAGTACATTTTTAAATATTTTTAGCGTTAAGTGTAATACGCTATATATGTAGTAATACTTGAGTATGATATTACATTTCTCTAGTAGTAGTAGTGGTAGTGGTAGTAGGTAGTAGTAGGTAGTAGTAGTAGGTAGTAGTAGTAGGTAGTAGTAGTAGGTAGTAGTAGTAGGTAGTAGTAGTAGGTAGTAGTAGTAGTAGTAGGGGTAGTGGTAGTGGTAGTGGTAGTAGTAATAGTGGTAGTAGGTAGTAGTAGGTAGTAGTAGTAGGTAGTAGTGGTAGTAGTAGGTAGTAGTAGGTAGTAGTAGTAGGTAGTAGTAGGTGGTAGTAGTAGGTAGTACGTAGTAAGTAGTAGTAGTAGGTCGTAGTAAGTAGTAGTAGTAGTAGGTAGTAGTAGTAGGTAGTAGTAGTAGTAGTAGTAGGTAGTAGTAGTAGGTAGTAGTAGTAGTAGTAGTAGGTAGTAGTAGTAGTAGTAGTAGTAGGTAAGTAATAGTAGTAGGTAGTAATGGGTAGTGGGTAGTAGTGGGTTGTAGTAGGTAGTAGTAGTTAGTAGTAGTAGTAGTAGTGGGTAGTAGTTAGTAGTAGTAGTAGTGGGTAGTAGTTAGTAGGTAGTAGTAGTAGTAGTGGTACTAGTCTATAATTAGTAGCCTTAAAAGTACCTGTAGTAATTGCTTAATTGAGTACCTTTTTAAAGTTTTTAGTGTAAAGTAGTTGAGTAAAATGTCCATGTTTTTGTCAGTGGTATTTGAGTAGGAGTAGTAGTAGCAACAGCTGCAGTTTTCTTTTGTATTTTTACAGTATTTTCACTTGTGTTTATATTTTGAATTATTTATTTGCTTTCTCCCGCTCGTCGTCTCCCCTTCGTTTAACCAGGTAACATCAGTCCAAACCCCAGCGCCTCTTGACATCTCCAATCTTTTTAAAGCTCGCCTCCGCACTCTGCAATTTCATACATCACTTCGCCCAAATTGCAGTGAAAGGTTAAGCATTTAAATTTAGAGACTAACTTCTGCCAAGTAATTATATAACAGGACATTGCCGAGCTTTATTTAACACATTGCGGTTTATCTATCTATCAGGACGGGCTTAGGGGGAAGACTTGGTTTCCTCCACATATTCGGGACATTAGTTTTGGAGGTAGTATGACATGTCTATTCGTTTTAATAGTTTTTGGAAACGAGCTTTGCGTTATTTCTGTCTGCAAAAGGTGATATGTTTTCATTTGGGTTTCGCACTTTGGACTCGTGTCCATGTTTAAATCAGACAAATGTTGAGCTCATTCGGCGTAGTTGTTTTTAACGTTGACCCATTTATGCTACGACTTAGAAAAATCCCCCCAAAATCGTCGACGAGCTGATATTTCTGTTCTGTAAAAATAAACTGTATAAAAAAGTGGACTAAGGGAGCGCGACGTCATCTAAAGCGTTCAGTTCCAGTCAAATGAAGCTCAGCGAGACTAGCGGTTATACGAGGCGAATTTCCGTAGCAAGGCGCCCGATTTGTCTGTTATTAACCTTTATATCTTTATTTATGGCCAAAATAGCAAAATAAAGACACTAGAATCACAAAGAGGAAGTTTATATGAACATTTTAAGACCAAAATGAGTCGATGGAGCTTGAATCACTTCCTGTTTGGAGCTATGTCCGTCATCTATGGTCTTAATCCCTTAAAACACACAATTAATCGATGGGTTTTAGTCCTGGTTGGTTTATTTATCCAAGCTTGAGACTCGAATAAATATGACGTCTGAGCTCTAGTTTAACCAAGAGAAGTAAAATGTTTTTTATAGGCTTAGATTAAAAACAAACTTGCAAACAAAACAAAAAAAAACCCTTTATTGCTTCGGTTAGATTGTGGTTCTGCTATAACAATCATCTCCGAATGCGACTGCTACTGTTTTAAATCCAGATCACTGCGAGATAGGGTCTAATGCCTCGGTTAGAAGTCTTTTATTGCTTCGAAATGAAAAACGTAGTCGCTCTAAAGTAATGGTTTGCTAGTCTGTAATCGACAGCGTTCGTCTTCTCCAAATGCATTGAATTCCTCTTTGAATTGGGGTTTATTTTCAGAGACTGGACAAGATACAGCGGTCGCCTGCTCATCCAAAATGTGGCTCCTCATTTGTCATCCAAGACCAAACCTTTACTTAACTAGTCCTAGTTTTTTTTTTTCCTGGCAGAATTTATTATGGCACGACTGTCTATCTGTTTTGAGGTCTTTCCATTGCGTCTGTGTTTATATTTTCTTAAAAAATAGTATAACTTTGGATCATTTTGGTTTAATAGAAAATACTTAGATGGAATTGGCAAGAAAATCGGTTGAAACTTAAATTTATACATAACAGGATACATAAGAGTTGCATAACACAATCAGTTTAATTGTGTAATAAATGTATTTAGAGAGAAATAAATGGCATTGGCTTTACAGATACTTACGATATCGGCGAAAAACGTGCATCAGTGCATCTCTAATTTGTGTGCAAGTGTAAAAGAGGATGCACCATTTCAACAAGAATTTTTTTTTTTTAAAGGAGCCGGTTTTGCACATTATTCCCCGTTAACCGTGCATGTATTCAGTGTAGGATGTCCAGGCAGGGATGGAGGAGTTGGAGAGGGACAGCTGGACGTACAGAATATGACGACTGGTTACTTGGACAAACAGCGTGAGCGAAGAGGCCGGACGCCGATGTTTTTTGGGGACAGTTTGAGGCCAGCTGTGCGTCGGAGTGACCCTCCAAGACCCCCGAGTGGTGTTATGGGACGAGGGGCTGACAGGCCTCGCACTATGGCACACAGCTGCTCACTGGAATGCTCAGCGCTAATATGGAGCTGTGACTGCAAAGCTTAACTCTAGTATTACACTCGGAGTTATATAGTATGTTTAATAAAGATCGGTTTTATTGGAGGCCGTATGGAAGGAATACAGTTTGTTCTTGAGGTCGTAGAGTTGGCGTTTTGTGCAGTAGTACAAGTTACTAACGTATATGTAAGTAAATATTGTGAGTCGAAAATGTGTTCATACCGTCGACGATATACATATATATAAATGGACGCGGCTAACCAACTAGCTAGCGCGTTGGAAATAGGAAGTGTTCATGGGGGCACATCCGGCTCCATTGGCTCTATTTGATTTACTTTGAGAAATGGTCCTTTCTTTGTAACTGCAGCAGCGAGCATGTTATTTCGCTAGTTTATTTCCTTTTCCTAATTTGATCTGGCTCCAAATTCGCTCTGATAACCGCTAGCCTCATGAGCTTCATTTGACTGGACCTGAACGTATGGGGGATTTCACTTGCACACTCCCTTAGTCCACTTCTTTATACAGTCAGTTTGTACTTATTGTTGTAAACTTTTAAATGCTATTTTAATGTAGCTAATAAATTGATTAGCATTAGTTTCGTCTTCCGCGTTAAGTAAAATCACTTTAGTCTATATCTGGATGCATATTTTCCCCATCGCACACATCTCATATCTAGGTTAGCTCCATTAGCGCTAATAACGGTTAACAACCTCTAATCAGCCCCTCTTTAGCCATGATTTCACTCAGCGATGCTAAAATGAAACTCAATACATCATTCTGTAATCCACCTCTGGCCATAAACCAGTGTGCACTTAGCCCATGGAGGTGTACTACTTAAAGACGTCACCCTTATGTTTTTGGCACACTTCCTGCTTTATGTTGTTGGGATCCCATTTTGCCCTCGGGGACCATGTTCGCTGTACGGGTCGCCACAAATGTTTATCCATGTGGTCAGAGCTGTTAGCATATACAATGTAGCCGCTAAAGGTCACGCTAGTTTGGCTAAGACCTTGACAATAACCACATGTTGGAAGCAGGACACCCGTTGCTTTTGGGAGTTTGCGCTTCCAGATCAACCACTTGGACAAATCCCAGTTATTTTTCACTCAAGATAATTAGCAGTGTTATTATTACATGCTTAGTGCTATAATTATCCATGCAGAGAAGCCAACTGTAGCTTCCAAAATAGGCAACATGGCTGACTGACCCACAAACCTATTTACATGTACCGCTAATGTTTGCTAAGCTAGCAGGTGCAGTTGTCCCTGGATTCATTTTATTATCAAACTGAATAAATATTTGTTATAGGCAGTGCATTGACGTTATCCCTTCCGTGCTTGGCGGATAAAAAGATTAAACTACGCCCGCATTATTTTGAAGCTCGTTTAAAAATTTGTATTTCGTTAAGCTATTTTCTGAATTGAATTGTTTTGCATGTAAACAGATGTGTCATGCGATGTTTATGGACGGTAATCAGAATTAGGAGAAGGCAGGAAAGTTTATTTGTATAGCGCAATCCGTACACAAAGTAATTCAAAAGTCTTTACACAATAAGAAAGACATTAGGATCGCTATACAAACAAATTAAAACATAATCATAATAATCATCGTAAAATTAGCATTAAAAGAGAAAAGAAAAGAGTGCGTAATAAAAAACAGTTGTTCAGTCATATGCACAGTTAAACAGAATGGTTTTTAGCCTGGAAACAAACAAACAATTAAACAAATAAACCAAAAAATGTGTGTTCCATGTTTAAGTAAATAGAGCACAATTTGAGCTAAAAGGTAATATGCAAATCTCATGAGGGAAAAACTTTAAAAGGTGCATTGTGTAACTTTTCTGCTTGTTTCCATGGAGATTGTTATGTCTGGAATGTACCACTAGAACATTAGACATATCCATCTTGCATTTACTCAATAACATGGGTTGTAATTGACCTAAAAACATGGTAGGGGTGTAACAAACAATCGATTTAGTGATATATCGCGATACTTTATTGCACAATTTTAAAAAAAAATTCTATTTTTTTTTTTTTTTTTTTTTTTTATTTATTATTTTTTTTTTTTTTTTTAAACAATATTTTTCAGATTTAAATTCAGTGTTCGTTAAACATTTTTATAAATCACTTTTCATACAGTTGTGTTCTTATGAAGGTGCAGTTGACAGTATGATTGATAAATGACAATATATGGTCCTACGTTTTAGTATCGGGATATATCGTGATATATTTTATCATGTCATGCTTATCGTGATATGTGTTGTATCGTCAGATGTCAGTAGAGATAAATAAGTCTAATGCTATACTATGCAATACAAACCCTCCACCAGAAAAGTTACACAGTGCATTTTTATAAAAAGTTGATGAAAAAGACAAAAAACGCTATTGTCATTGTAATACTATGTGCACGTCCATGTTTTTTGTGTGTTTCTGATGTGTTTCCTGTGTGTTGTGTTGCAGGTAGGGCAGTTCAGTGAATTTCTCCATGAATGTACGTCACAATGATGATGACAGACCAGATTCCGCTGGACTTGGCTCCGCCCCCTCTCCTGAACCCGGAGGTCCCACTGATTCCTCACATGGTTAACGGAGACGCCGCGCAGCAGGTAAAAAAAAAAAGTCACTCACAAAAAAACAGTTTAACCGTCTGAAAAACAAGCGAGCGCTCATTTATATTTACACTATTTTATATGAACTTGTGTTTTTAAATGGACAGAGGAACCACTCCTTATCCACAGGTTTCAACTCGCTGCACCATTCTGAGGCCTGTTTCCCATTCAAAAGACATATTTAGTTTTAAATAGTTAATTGCTATGGCAACACTTCTAATTTCTCGTCATTTTAAAACCCATAGATATTTTGGAGACAAATTTAGAGGGTGAGTCTATAGTTAAGAGACTAAAAACAGACCAAAGTTTGGACGCCGTACAAAAGGGCACAAAGTTAAAGACGCGCTATGTAGCTTTTCTGCTAGATCTCTCATCCGCTTGTCTCCGTGGAGATGTTATTGCTTTGCCTGGAATGTTCCACAGTATGGCATTAAACGCATCTTTTTGCAAATGTCCGTTTTAATTTTGTATCACTCAAAATACTCGAAAAACGTGCATTCTTGCCTCTTTAGTCTCAGATCTCAGTCACAGATCTAACCTATAAGTTTTAATGCCATACTGCGGAACATTATTGGCAAAGCAACATCAGCAGAAAGTTACTAAGTCCACTTTTAAATCAGGTTCACATACCAGACTTGACAAATAAAAACAGCATAATGATTTTGCACAGACTTTGAACCATGACGTGAAAATAATGAACATGCAAAAGTAGCGCACCTGGTCGGTTTACATTTTAGGCTGTCACGAAGAATCCAGCTCTGAAAAATACAGCTTGTTTTTTCCAGATAAAGAGCTGCTGCCAGTAAACTCTGTGTTTAACAGGAACTAGAGCTGTGAGCTACGCCACATGGCTGCACACCTCTCTGTGACTGCTGATCTGTGCACTTTGGAAATACCCTGCATTCACCTTGGAAACGGTTCAAAATACCTGCTTTTATTAGAGGGTCATTTTGAAAAATAGATGGATTTTTTTCTACATTGCTTTGTATATAATAGATAATTTGTTACTCGATATTGCTATAAAATGAACTACAAAAAACAAAAATAAAACAATTTGCAACTGGTTCAAAGAAACTATATGCACTATAAATATTAAAGGTGCACTGTGCAGCTTTTAAGGTAGAGTAGTATCCATGGAGATGCTTCTTCCATGCCATTTTACATCAAGTAATTACAGGTATTTTTATTGCTCAAAAACACCTCCAAAAACATGCATTTTCATTGTCAGCTGTAGAAAATTCAAAGATATTTCCATGGAAACAAACAGTTGGCGGATCAGAAAAGTCACGCAATGTACCTTAAAGCCCCAAAATGCATTGCTCCATTTATAATTTACCGAACAAACCTACTTTTTGTCTCATCTTAGTCCTGTCCCGGTCCAGATCGAGTTTGCTTTGGCCACTGCACATAACAGTTAGACTCGGGGTTTGGACGGTTCCTGCACCCCTTTTTATAGTCCCGCCTCATAGTCCGTAGTCCCGCCAGGATCTAGACTCATGATTACATAGATTTCGCCTTCCGCGCTCTTGTTGGTACCCGTACGCCGAGATCGTATTTGCTGTTTTAGCGCGCGAGTGGGAGCGCAGAAGTATGTTGAGTCTAAAAGCGCATACTTGTGTTTTGTGTTGTCTGCTGCCTGTCTGCCCCACAGTCTATCAGTCCAGACCAAACCAGACCAGACCTACTCACGAACGGGCCAGATGTGCACGATATTACAGTGTTTATAGGAGCCACAGACAGTGCAGAATAGTAGGTGTAAAGACTAGAGTGCACTGTGTTATGAAAGCCTACACCTATGGATTGCTGAAAAATCGTTGACTTTATAGTACAGATACTTTGCGGTGACATTTTGCTGGGAGTGTATTTCTACGTATTTCTAATGGTGAAATGTTCAGCAGTTACTATGATGACACAATACACACATTAGAAATAACTACCATTATCTTATGAAAGAATACAAAATGGATTTAAACAG
>KN492795.1:0-11513 GCA_000787155.1 Scartelaos histophorus
TATTTCAAATACATAATCTATGACTCAGTTGGACTAAAAATAGTTAACAAGAGGTGCTCTTGTTATAGGCAACATTTTAAGAATTTTTCACCATTCAAAAGACAGATTTCGTTAACTGCTATGTCAGTCCTAATTATTCATTATTTATAAACCTATGGATACATAAGCAACAGTAGAACAAAGAAAACTGTCTCACACTAGAAGTTAACGGGATTATAGCAGATCAGGACTAAAGTGGACTCAAACCAACACTGCAAATGTCATAAAACTAACCAAGATTTATTATCTAAAATCTAGACAAAAAATTATTTATTAACTTATTTATCTTGTTTTAAGGGATATATACTAAATGACTGCTAAATATGTAAGATTATTAAGCTTATTTAAAACAAATATTATTTAGCTTTTAAATAAGTTAGAATACACACAAAACAAGTGCTAAAATGGTGTTTAAGACATTAGCATTTCTTAAAACAAGAGTATTTTTAGGTTTTATGTTTTATTTTAGATCACTTAAATTGTTAGATTATTGCTTAGAATAAGTGATTTTAATAATGATTTAATAGTGATTTATGAAGGCCTAGATATATGTTCTTATTTTAAGATTTCTTGGTAAGTAAATTTCACTTGCTGCACTGGCAGATCATTCCACTTGTTTCTAGTGCATTGCATCTAGGGCTATTTTTGCAGTGAGGACACAAGTGAACGCACCACCAAGGCAAATATTATTTAAAACGCTTTTAGTGTGTATTCTTCTAGTTTTAAGGAGGGCTATTTTTGCAGTGAGGACACAAGTGAACGCACCAACAAGGCAAATATTTAAAACAACACAATTTTGTCCAAATAAGCCTATATCAATTAACCTAAGTTGTCAGTGTTATAGTAGAAGCATATTCAAGTACCTTTGGCTTTAGATCTATACAATACATTCGAAAGATATAATATTTATGCATATATGTTACATCATTTACATTATTAGAATTGTTAACTGCTATGGCAACAGTTCTCTTCTTCCTTATGAAACCAATGAATAGCCATAGTTTTGTGCAACTTTCTTAACTGGGCTTGCACAGTTCTGGTGACAGCATTTCTCACAACTGTCACTACTGTATCTTTATTTAATAAACAACTACAAGTCCCTTATTATTTTGAACAAGCATTACTCTTTTTAAAAATATATATCTGCATTTGTTTAGTTATATTTCTGTATTTACACAAAAATGCCTAAGTTCTGTCTTGGCGTCCACAGTCCATTTACTCTTCTCGTCTGACTTTGGTGACCAGAAAAACTCACCATAATCACTTGTTGCTTAGTAACTGTTGCCCGCGCCAGCTGTTTCGCATCGCCATGGAGACGTGACGATAAAATTACACGTCTTTTCACAGTAAAAAAAAAAAAAAGATTTAAGAGTGAAAAACACATGAAATCATATGAACTTCGCCAATCCTGTGAGAGTTTAATATTAAAAAGCAGCTTTAAAATCTCAAAGGAAACGCTGGCTATGAGCAGAAAGGATTAGGAATTAAAAATAGTTCATTACTTCTCAGTTTAATCAAATTTATTCACTGTGTAATCGAACAAATTCATCGAGGGATTAGGATTTTCATTATAAAGTACCTGGAAAAGTCATACTCTTAAGCCACGCTCCTCAGACTCTGGGCTGGGAGCCAGACAGGGACATGGGAGATTTGATTTGGTTCGCAGGATATAATATCAGAAAGGTATTTGTTAAAATCCTTATGAGGTAGGACTACTTACCTGGTACTATGTAAAGCTACTCAGTTTTTAGTAATTAGGAAAAAAATATCATTATAAAGATGGTAAAGGCAATGCAAAAAATGTGAAATAGTTAAAAAAAAATGTTTTAGATATAGTAAAAGAGATAGAGGTTTGGCCATGATCTAGTCCTGGTTTAGTCCTGGTTTAGACTTGGTTTAGACTTGGTTTAGTCTTGGTTTGGTCCTGGTTTAGTCTTGGGTTAGCGATGGTTTAGCCCTGGTTTAGTCCTGGTTTAGTCCTGGTTTAGACTTGGTTTAGTCTTGGTTTAGACTTGGTTTAGTCTTGGTTTGGTCCTGGTTTAGTCTTGGGTTAGTGATGGTTTAGTCTTGGTTTAGTCATGGCTTAGTCCTGGTTTACTGCTGGTTTACTGCTGTTTTAGTCCTGGTTTACTGCTGGTTTAGTTCTGGTTTAGTCCTGGTTTAATCTTGGTTTAGTCCTGTTTTAGTCCTGGTTTACTGCTGATTTACTGCTGGTTTAGTGCTGGTTTAGTTTTGGTTTAGTCCTGGTTTGCTGCTGGTTTAGTTCTAGTTTAATCTTGTCTTAGTCCTGGTTTACTGCTGTTTTACTGCTGGTTTAGTCCTGGTTTAGTCCTGGTTTAGTCCTGGTTTAGTCCTGGTTTACTGCTGATTTAGTCCTGGTTTAGTCTCACTTTATCACATTTTTGTCTCAAATTTAAAGCCACAGTGTGATTTTTACTCCTTTAAAATGTGAAAAACTGAAGTAGCTAGTTTTTTTTAACAGTTTGCAGTGGTCCAAAGTTATTCTTCACTTACCTTATGCATTCTGAGGAGTTTTGCCATCACATTAAAGCTAACAACAACTACCAATGCATGCTCTAAATTTCAATGCAGACAGACTTATTTTGGTTCCAAGAGCTACTTATTCAATATGTCTGGATTGCGTTAAGACAAATTCTGCTCAAATACATGGTAAAAAAGCCCTGTAATGTGGCGTTTGTGCAAATATGAACGCACCGTTAGAAAAAAACCTGCATACGTCCTTTTTAGATGCTGGTTTTGCGCTTCTTGAGACCTGATTTAAATTGAGTTTTATGTTATAATGTTGTTACCTCATCAAAAACATGACACACGCTTGAGTAACCCTGGTTTATTAGTCTGTTTACGTGTCTCTGTTCCAACTTGTGACATCATTAAGTGGCAGTCAACAACAAGTTTTACAGGAATTACAGCGTGTTTTCTGTTTGAGAGAAGAACTAAGTCTAAATATGCAGGGTTTGTGTGTTAGATATGCGTGAATGAAATGAAACGCAAGTACAGGTAGGTTTGAGATGAGGAAACAACATTATAACAGCGTAATATGAGCTTTTACACCTGATTTAGACATTATCCGGTGGTACTTTGAACGCTTGTTGTATTAACAAATCAATCTTACCCTGACTGGAGCTTCCATTGGCACAGCCTCCTCTGGTGTCCTCATGGCCGTGCTCTCCGGGGGTCTGAACACTGGTTTGGCCTTGACAGGAGGAGGGCGGTCTTTGGGTTTGGGGACCTGGGGACTGCTCTCCGGACCTGAGGCGACCGGGGTACTGTTGAAGAGCTGTCCAATCAGGCTCTTCTCATATCGTTCTCTGTTGGACGACGACACCACATCCAGACGGACAATAGGCGAACGCATGGCCTGCCGAAAGATCTCCTGGGCTCTGGAGAGGGAAAAAAAGCAATAATACAACACAATTTGAAGAATATACCAATGTAGTAAGCAAAGGTACACCACAGATCCCAGTTAGAAGCACACGGGAGATTATTATAAAAGAAATTACACTAACTCTTGTATGTTAAAGATCCAAAATTATGGAAAATGAACACTTGGAAAAACAAAAAACAATAGATTAATTTGTGTTGAACAAAATTCAGCTCAAATCTTTATCAAAATCAGTGCATTTGAAACTTTATTTGAAGTGAAAACAGATTTTTTGTGCCAACTTTTTACTCTTTAAGTTCATTTTAAACAACTACTTCAATATTTCAGTCGACTGTCCAAAACAGGGGCGCGGCAACAACATCATTATCCAGCTTTCCATCGCAAGAATCCCCATATATCTTCATAAATTGCTCAAATGTACAACAAAAGCTGCATTCTTAATAAGTGCAGAAATACCGACGGTCTATCAGAAAGCAGACAACCACCTGCACAGTCGGCCGTTGGACTCCTATGGTCAATAAAAGAGATCATTTTGCAGATAATCATAATTACGAGATTATGCTAAGTATGTTAGAGGAAGCAGTGTGTCAGGAGCTATCGGCATAAACCATTACTCACTTCAGAAATCCAAGAGAGACAATCTGGTTTATTCACTGTTATTGGATTAAAGCCTCATTGTATCCCTCCTAGATTATTATTCGACTCATAATGACCATAATGTTTCCGTAACAAGAGATTAGGTCCACAATATCATATGTATAAAGTATTCATATTGTAATTTATGGGGTATTAGACAGAAAATGCAGCATATTAATATCTAAAAGCAATGGTGATATTTAAAAGGTAAAGATAACACAAATTGCAAAATTAAATAGCTTTTCAAAAATACGTTAATACAAAATCAAAAACGTGATTGTGATGTGTTTATTTCTCCCAGTTGAACCCTTATTGTTAAGTCCTGTAAAGATTTAAACGAATGAACAACCTGCTTTGGGGCTACGGTCTTGGCATCACACATAAGAAAACCATGAAGTGGCAAGAATGGATTTCAAACCAGTAACCTTGTGGTTTTAGGGCTTTCAGTTAAAGCAGGTGTACCTGGTTTTCCCATCATGAAAGAGGAAGTATTGAAATCTGTCACACTAGTTCCAGCTCTCACAAACCCTTTGGCGCATATAGTATTCACTAGAATTTGTGATTTTTTGGGGCACGTGTTAAGTTTAGAATGGGTTTTTCAGATTGCAAAGTGAAGCCGGGTGGACCACAAAAGCAGCCACCTCTCACCTCAACATGTTATACAGCAGTGTGCAGCTTTTTCTTTCTAGTTTGCGATTAATCAAAAATGTTACAATTAAATTAGACAGGCAGTGAACTGTTTTTGTCATAAAATACAGCTCATAACGTCTTAAAAATGTGAAAAAACAGATTCAGTTCATTTTACACGTGGTTCTCCTCACTACCTTTGACATTCTAAGCATTATCCACGACGTAATGTTTACAACAACTAGCATGCTAACCACATACTTTGTGATTTGCTAACATCAAAACGCTCTACAAACAGATAAAAGCAGTACACAGGGCTTAGTTTGACCTAAAGAGCTGCTTATACAATATATCTGTTCTGAGAAAAGGCAGATTTTGCTCAAACACCAAGAGAAAAATCTGCATTTATTAAGAAAAACAAATGTGTTAATTTACAAGAGGAACAGAGGGTAGTGCAGCTTTAACCATCTAAATCCAGCTTTCTTTTTTCCTTTTCTTTTTACAATATTTTGCTTTTCTAATTTCCATACTGAAACCATTGCTCTGGCAGGACAGCCTCATAAACGCCCGTATCACACCTTGTTGAGTGACACTTGCGCTTGGCTCATTGTACTAAAGCTACAATGCGGAACAATAACATTAGATGGAGGGGCAGATCGGTGTCGTCCAGGGGCCATTGTGTAAAGATGATATCATTATGGCCTCTCTCAGCGTGCGCCGCGTTTGTGTAAAAGAGATATCCTAATCAAACAGCCTTCTTCAGTAAAGCTGCCAACAGGGAACAATGGAGCTGTGTGTGCGTGTGTGTGTGTGTTTGTGTGCTACTGTGTGGGCACTCACAGGACGACCAATGGCCTACTTATGTGAACTGAACAGAGGTGAGTGCAATCCTGTTATTCTGAGGGAAAAAGCAGAACTGAATGGTGATTGAATAGGTTTGTGGTTCAAAGAATGTTCGTCCGGCAATATAAAGGATGGGTCAAATGCAGAGGACATATTGCCCCATTGAAGTAAAAAGCAACAGAAGCTAGTTATAAGGTTATTATGCTGTGGAAATCACAAGAACACAAATAGCCAGGACTTACATAATACAAATCAACTGCATGTCTTTAATGTACTTATCTGAACTTATCACAGTAAAGTTAGGTCACATTTTAAATACAAAATATATGATTTAACAGTGTAGTTTCGATTTAGGATTAGGTCATACATTTCAGGTGTTCAGATATGGCAGGTCTACTGTGAAAATAACTAAATCAGATTGTATTTACAGTCTGTGCAGGATGACCACAGCGAAAGTTAAGATTTCAGTAGAAAATGTCAAAATACTTGGAGTGTACTTGGAGCCCCTATCCTAACTTTCCTATCCTACGTTCATGTGAAACCCTTTAAAGGTGCTATATGAAACAAAACTGACTCCTGTAAGCTTAAAGCCAGGTGGAAAACATCGCTGGAGTTGTGTTTCGTTTCATTCACACATTTGTGCATCACCTTGAGTCTGACCATACGATGCAGAACATAATACACATGTCACGATTCAATATATCATGATATATCCTGATACAAAACAATGAATGATATATTCTACAATAATTACATCTAATAATATAGTCAACTAGACTTTCACAAGAACAAAATTGTATGAAACATAATTTATACATTTTTTAAATCACGAGAACAGTGAATGTAACTAATTAATTTTTGCCAAAAAATTATTATGAAGTTATTATTTTTAAAAATCGATTCATCCATTTTGGATCAATTTGAGAATTGTGCAATGAAGCATTACAATATATCACTGAATCGATTTTTTTTTCTTGCACTTTTTTGTTAGTCTGGCTATATCTCCTACGCTCAAAATGCTCCACCTTGTGATGTCATGAAGCGGTAGTTTTTAACAGCTCCTTTTACCTTTAGTTCAGAGGAGATTGGCAATTCCAGGGCTAAAATGATCCAAATTATTCTAATGCAGGTGTTTGAAAAGAGTTTAAAAACACAGGAGGGCACTTCCTTTAGAAAAGAACTCTAAATATGCAGGGTTTGTGTATGTGTGTGTTAAACTCCAGGTATGTTTATGATGAGACGTTTGTGGCAATCAGAAAATAGGGTAATATGGACTCTTTAAAACCTATAACATATTTTCAAGTAACAAACAATATGAAAGAAAACTATGTAATGGTAAATTATCTGTTGTAATCACGTTAGACTGTCCCATATGTAAAGTACACAACACTACATCCCATATGCTACAAGTATCTACACAAAGGAACATCCTGTCTTTATGAACAATAGAATGAACCTCCTGCAGCGTTAATCCACTTACCTACAGCACAGCATCAAACTCTGCATGTCTAATCTCATTACCACACTCTAAACCGGACACGGATTATGGCCAAAAATGAAAAGATGTTGCCATTGTAATCAAAAGCGTCCACATCATTGATTTTTAACAGTGACTAACATTTTCACAGGTGTGGTTTTGTCATTTCAGCGCACTGGTGAATACCCCAAATCCCATAATACTTCTTTAGGAGCATTAATAAAAGGATAGGGACAATTTTGCTTAGATGCGTTTAGGGGGAGATTTATGTGAATGAACAAAACTATCCTCTGAGAAATCAAGGCAAGATCCAGATGAATTGGGTATTCTCAAAGCATCTGTCTCTTTAGTTGTGAAGGTGGTAGTACAAAAAAGACAAAAATGAAACTTGAAGTACGAAGAAAGGACAAATATAGAGTACAATGTCAATGGAAATTTCAAGTTCAGAGTTTAATGCTCGAGCAATTTAGCCTTAAAGTTGCATTATGTCACATTCTGGGAGATTATTGATTTGCAGCAGTGTTTCCCAGTATGGAATTAAAAGTATCAATTGCCTTTTTAGTGACAAAATCTATTCCTTTATTCCTACCTGACAAAAATACAACCTTTTTATTTAAGGTTCACTGCTAACAAACAAGCGCTGTCACAAAACTAAACTTTCAAACTCGATTACAATACTAAGGAACACTCGATACTCAATACCACCATGACAATAAGAAACATTTTCAGACAATAGAATGTCATTTTCAACATTAAATAGTAAGTAATAATTTGTTATATTACCATGAGGTCATCTATGTAGGTTCCATAGTAGTCCATGGGCGTATACTCATCTACTTATTCTAATTATTCAGAGATATTCAGGAAAAGTTCATTTCTGTCCTATGAATGTGACTTCTTTACTATTTGCTCAAATTAGCATCTAGTTTTGATACTCACGCTAGCATCGATTAGCATCTTATTTTCAATATTTTTTACATAACAGACTAAAACCATAAGACAAAGCCTCTAAAAGGACAAAACAGAAACATAGAAAATTACCTTTAAAATGCACGCTAGGCATTTTAAAAATACCATGTCTTTTGATATATTATTCTATACTATTTAAAATTAAAACACAGCGTTTGATATTTAACGCACAAAGGAATGACATTTTAAAAGGTCAAATATAACATAAGAGCTTAAAGGGGGAAATGCGGCTAATTAAATATTGCTAAAATGATGTACCATAAATTGTCTGAATCGGTCACAATAAAAACCAAGGACAACTCAAGGAAGGAAGGAAGGACGGGCTAATAAAAGGACTACACTGTATGCTAGCTCTGTCTATGCCATTGGAGAGGTTTAAATCATGTCACATGTAATTTCTCACTAGTACAGGGCCTAATGGGGACTAAAGCAGAGGTGGCACTCACTGGCTGAATGACTTGTCCATGAGGTCGGTATTATTGATCTTGACGATGCATTCATCCTCCACAAAAAGTCCCTCCTTTCTGCTCCGGCTGTCCTCCTCAATGCCGCGGATGAACAAACCCAGAGGCCTGAAGGCAACGAGAGGAATGGCATGTAAATCTTGAAGTGATTTAACTAAAGATCAAGAGTAGGAAGAATGAATGAAGGTGGGTTGTATGAAGTCATATTTTGTTAAAGTCACATTATTTTATGATCTATGTCATAATGTTTCCTAATCAAAAACATATCTTAAGTTGGGTTTTGTTTCAAAATGTTTACAATGTCGACTAGCAAAACATAACTCCAGGTATGTTTTTGAGGAGCTAACGTCATTCTAACATGACTTAAAGATCACAGTGCATTTGGTGTAATATAGGACTTTTAATATTGTTAAAAGAACTGTTGAAATGTGAATGTAGGTCAGATAATCTCTTGTATTTCTTTTCTATGTTTAGCCCCATGGTTCTGACAGATACAGACAAAAGAATATCTTCAGAAGTGCGGCACTGGGTTCAGAGGTGAAAGGTCAGTGCAGCCAGACGGACTGTAGCTGCAGCAGAGGAAAAGGGTGGAGGACAGTGTGGATATGGAACCCACAGAGGAATGTAGAGACGTGATGAGAGGGTCAGGTAAAGCATGAGAACAAACATGAAAATATATCCTGCTCTGTTCAAGGAATTTCCCATAAACTTTTGGACTGCCCAACGCCCAAAGACGAGATGGCATCAATCTGTCACCGCTCACTATGTCATGAATCCAAAAATATTTCACATTAACAGTTACATTAGCATAAAATGAGACTTCTGTGACAAAACCAGGAATTTACTTGATGTACAAAGACTTTCTTGCAAAAAAGACAAAACTTAAAGCAGGCGACGTTAAGTTATGAATATTCTTGTCAAAATGTCTGCCAATGGGTTACAAAAATGTATTTAATTTAATTGTATATAATCTAATTTAATAAAATTTAATAATATCTAGGCTTAATGAGTAAATGCTAGTATTTTGAAAGACCTAACCTAACCTAAGACAAGATAAATACGCTTAAATCAAGACTAAACCAGGTTTGGCTAAGCACTAAACCAGTACTAAACCAGATGCAGTGGTCTTCATGTCAAACTGGAGCCAGAAATAAGATTAAAATGAGTAAGAATCTACAGTAAAGTGATCAAATAAAAGTTAGCAGTGACAGTAAGCTGCTTTAAACAACCGAGGGTATTGAGTTTGTTTTGAGACGCTGTATTTGTGTAAAAACAAGTGGCTGCTCGTAGCTTACCTTCCACTGAGGGACGAGCAGTATGGGACAACATGGATCCCCAAAGGACTGTCCTCGCCCAAGATCTCCACTGTTCTAGTCAGGCTGGAAACAAAAACAGACACAGAAAACACAAAAAAGAGAGTTAATACAATTGGCTGAATGATTAGTTTTGTGTGGGAATACAACACAAAGTAGCAACCAAAGACTTAATAGGTAAAGACAATTATAGATCAGTGTATTTAATGTGTGAAGTATCTTTTTTGCATTTTAGTAATTTGCAAACTTGTTTAATAGCAATGTTTAATGGCCATGCATGTACAAACATTTTCATGGGTAAAAAAAACCAGACTACAGCTAGATAATAATTATGTGGTTAAATGTAAATGTTGAGTGAAGAGTGAGCTGAAGGATAATAACTGAAGAAAAGAATTAGGTAGTAACTCAGAAAACGCATTCATTCATGGGCAGGGTTGTGCCTGAGGACACAAAAACAGTATCAACAGGTCGGCACAGGAATCAAACCTCAAACCTCTGGCTTAAGGGATCAAAAGAATAACTAGTGAGCCACTCCCAGTATATCAGTAAGTAGGTGCAGTGGGTAGATCTGTGCAAAATACTGATAAAAATCTGCTTTGTTGTCATATCGTAATTTATAGTTTCTCTTTTTAATTTAATTAATTTACCCACCCAATTCTCCTGAGCCTCTGTACACAGCAAAAACTGGAGGGTTAAAATAATTCAGAGTAAAATAATTCAGAGTTGTTTTTAACTCAAAAAGTGTTATTTTAACTATTTGAAAGGTAAATGGGAGTTCAAGTTGGGGTTATTTGCCAGAGTTGATATGGTTGGAGTTTATTCAACCTCTCCTAATGTTCATTCAACTTCCACTAGTGTTAATTTGGCACCTCCCTTTACACCACGTCAAACTCCTGCAAGAGTAGACCAGTTTGAACCAGTTTTGTACAAAATTTCATCTAACTAAAATAAAGTGTAAAAATACTTTATGTTGTTTCGCTAAATCTGAATAACCCTACACAATGTTATCCGTTTACTCTCAAAACGTTAATATAACTCTTGATTTTGGAGTTAAACAGGAACTTTGGTCCAGTGTTACTTATTTAACATTTCAAAAAATGTTAAATTAACTCTAGAACAGATTGGACTCATATAACCCCTGAGAAAATGTCCAAATTGATTCTGTAAGAGTCAGTTTTAACACTCCACTTTTTGCTGTGCAGGGAGTGACAGCAATCAAACTCACCCAGCCGCAGTGAACTTTCAGACAAAGCAGACGACTTTATACAGAATCAAATCAAAATTATGAGGCGCTAAGAAAATAAGATTAATTGTTTGCTATATCAGCCACCCCTAACGCTACCTAACTGTTTCTCAGCCTTATAATTAGCGGCACTGTCATGGCTGCAAGTTTGTTTATGACAGAGGTGTTATGTAAGTCAAGATCACCAAACTCCGAGTGGTATAACTTTGACAAACAGCTCACACGGGGGAGCAGAGAGAAGGTCAGGAGAGGATTAACTACTGCACGCGCTCAGATAAACTAATCAAATAAACAAGGACTTCCACACGCACGCACGCTTTTAAACAAAGGATGAATGTAAAGTACAGACTGGAATAAGCCGAGAGAGACGTGGGGCTGGAAGAGAGGGGGAGGAAAGAGAGAGAGAACGGGGTAGATAGAGAAAAAGAGAATAGATGAAGAGAGAGATGAGATGAGACGAGAGGGAGGAGTAAATAGAAAGAATAGATAGAAAGAGGGA
>KN492795.1:16052-40646 GCA_000787155.1 Scartelaos histophorus
AGTGGAGAAAGCAGAGGAGTCAATCTTTGTTCAAGTCAAGAAGGGCATGGCTACTGAATGGTATGGAACATAAAAACTGCTGCGCATAAGTTTGGACTGTATATGTGAGTGTGTATTTTATTTTATTTTTACATTAATCGTGATTTTTTTTCTGCAAGTAGAGGAACAAAATATTGATGGATAACTACTTTCAACAAGAAGATGATACCCACCAAAGTTGGGACTTGACCTGGAACTAAAGACCAAAATTAAACCAGGACTAGAACAGGACTAAACGAGGATACGCAACATTTTGAGGACTTATGCTGCGTCCATTTTTCCAGCCGTCTCCCACCTGGATCTCGAATATGACGTTGCATCCACGTTTCAACCATCGTATTATATTTCATGTGTCCGACTTGAAGAAAAACATAGACACAAACCGGAAAGATGTTGGAGTAATAGGCTCCAAAATAAGCTTGAGCTTCAACTACACAACCTCAGGAAATAATTAAGTGTACATAGTATAATTCAGAATATTAGTGAAGTGAAACCGTTGGTGGTGTGTGATAGTCGATCATTTTAGCACATTCGCTTGCAGGAAATGGGCTAAAAACATGGGCAATACCGACTACCGAACCCATACCGGACAGAGTAAGGTACTGCAGTAATAAGAGCTCAAATTGTTAATTAAATCTGTCTCGGAAGCCTTGTTCAGTCTCCTTCGATTGCCCAATCTACTTTGAGCTCCACTGAGTTCTGATCGTTTTCGTCTGAGGAAAAGAGGCGTGTCAGTGCGTGTCGCTAATCAACATCCTGGGACCTCTGAGTCGGATGGATAAACGAACGAATCATTACCGTTCAAAATACATAATATCCTGTTTCAGATTGTTCATCACTATGGCAACAGTCCTAATTTCTCATCATTGTGAATAAAAATATTTCCCGTACACTAGATAGAACCAAAGTATCCTGTAGTAATATAGTAAACAGCCAATTTACCGCTGGCGCTAATTTGCTAACATTTATAGTGCAACCTTGAACATGGTAACAACATGGTAACATCTCTGATATAAAAAAAAAAAACTGCATGTGGTTCAGGCTCTACACCCACTCCCCCAAAACAAGCCCCTCAACCCAGAAAAATCCCACATAGGACGGGTGGGGGGGCTAGCCTCTGCACCCGGCTTTCTAATTAGGCAGCGTTCATTAGCGAGTATCCGTGCAGTCTACAGTTTTTTTTATTTTATTTATTTATTTGTGTGCACAACAACGAGAGCAAGGCTGTTTACTCTGCGTGGAAACCCTGACCTGGTTTTGGCAGCCTTTTGTAGTGAGCTAATGATGGGAGAGTTGTTACTGTAACTATATGTGTAATGGCCTTGATGAGAGAACACATTTAACGAAGGGAAAGTAGGACAAAAACACTCCGCAAAAACATCAATAAACAGGGATAGAGGCAAACACGCAGAAATGAATAGGCTTACAGAAGGCTACCACAAAGACGGAGCTGCTCATTTGGGACATTTATGCAATAATCTAATGTTTGTGATATGAAATTGTGCAGAAAAATACTTACCCTGTGTTAAATGAATGCCTGTTAGCGGGGACGGCAGGGCTCGCGATCTGCAAGGAAGAAAGTGCTGTTGGTTAATTTTGGCGAGAAAGAATAAAAACTATAAAAACAACAAAATATACACATTTTTAAACAAGAATAAAGTATATGATGGTTTAAGTGAAGGTGGGACATTTTAGTTGGTCAATGAGTCCAAGGATCATTTTAAGTTCTCCACATGACCTCTACTCATTTGAGAAAAATATTCTAAGTGGATTTATATTATCTCATATTTGTTGGGGGACAATATGTACTATTCCATAAATATCTTGATTGTCCAAAAAAAAAAGAAAAAAAGAAAAAAGAAAACACTGTACTTAATTAAAGGGTTAGAGCTATAAGTAGTAACTAAACCTGAATCATTCATTAGGAATTAGGGTTATCAAAAGTATTTTAAAAAATCAAATACTAATCAGTACTAGATGCTCTAGGAGTGAGTAACAATAACCAAAATATTGTGATAATATTGTCAAAAGTCTCACATTAATACCATGGGCCATCACACTATATTGAATCACAAGTCTCTTTGCTTAAATTCATTGTTGTGGTGCAGTAATAGCTTACAAAAAATAGAGGGAACTACACAGACCATGATCCTTTGCTGTTTCAGTGCAGACTACATGAAGAAATAAGTGTTATTAAGCACTTTTAAATCTTATTTTTCTATTATAACAGCACTAAAGGCTTATCATGGCATTTTAAAAGGAAAAAGTACCATGTTCATAATTTTATAAGCCTAAACAAAATATCTAAATAAATATCGTACCGTACGAGAAATTTGGATATCGTTACTTCGCTAATGTTTAGTTGTTACTTGTTACTTAATTTTGCACTTCAACTTCAAAGACTTTTCAAGCTGTTCAAAATGTCACTGATCTGAATATGACAATAAATGCACCAAATGACAAGTCAATGTATTTTATAAAGTCAGTCTTGTTATAATGTATAATATTGTAATATTGTGACCCTCCCCAACATATCGTGAGCTTTCCCACGATATCGCAATAAATACCATGACAATATCTTATCATTCACATTCACAGGACAGAAATGAACCTGGCTTTAGAATGGCCTTGTGTTGCATCAGAACACGTGTCAGACCACATAAACTAGTATAATTCTAGTACTACTATGAAACCTGCCTGGACAACTGAGTGTAAATTAAAACTTTGTATTATAATTTTAGTCATGTTATAAGGTTACCTCATCAGAACCATACCTGGAATTGTGTTTTGTTTCATTCGCACGTTTGATGAAGCTGTAGTTTTCAAGTTAGATCCACCTTTTACCTTTTGTTCAGTAAAGATTGGCAAGTCAACTGTTAAAATCACCCAAATTATTCTAGCAAAGGTGTTTGGAGTTTTTATTCATTAGCGCACTTGCTGTGTCTTCAGTTTGAGAGATGAAGTTAGTGTGTTAAACATGTGTGAATGAAACAAAACACAACTCCAGGTATGTTCGTGATGAGAAAAGATCCTTCGAATGCAGAATCCTATATTGTTATTTAGCAAAAATGTTCTGTTTAAGCCACTTCAAAACCAAAACCCTTTTATAAGAACATACTAAACACTGAATTGTTGGAGTTTTTTTTTGTTTTGTTGCAGGAAACTTACCAATTATAATCAGGACCAGTGTTTCTAATAATATGGCAACGGGAAATTAAATCATGCATGTATGTATCACTGCAACAACACTAACAATGTAATTTAGAGGCTTGTTTTTCCCCATTCAAACACGCCCTTTGATTCCTGTGTCCTGAAATGAATGAAGTCACCCACGTCACAGCGCATTCACCGAAATAGACTGACATGAGTAATCCATCTCACTTATACCTTTGGACATTAAACCAAATCTCCCTTCTCCCTCTTATTTTTCCCTTCCATTCTTCCTTTCTCCTTTGTCTCTATTTTTTCTTTCTCTCACAATCTGTCCATCCTTTCTTTCTCTCTGGATTAACCCCTCTCCCTGCCTCTCTCGTGTCAGTCTTATGTCATGTTCTAACGTAATGATTACTGCTCCCCGGACACACATCTTCCTCACCTCGGCGTTTTCTTTTTTTTCCTTCTGTCCTGTCTCCATTGTTGACTCACGCTCTGACTGTTATTTATTATGAACCTGACACCGGCGTCACACCTCGGACGTTAATTGATTTTTATTCATTATCCATCCATCAGTTTAACGGATCGCTCCATCGTCACTTATAACGCCATTGTTTTTACCTATTGCCCTCATGTAGCATCATCAAATTATAAATGGCAGATAACGCGATGCACGGGGACGTCACTGGGTGTTGAGAGCCATTAATCGTAAAAAATAAAATAAAAGCTCGCTAAGGATTGTGGTATATACACTTAGCCTTAAAGAATAATGAACAAAACTTAATTCCCAGTAGTGTTGTCATTCCGATACCACCATTATACTAAATAAAACTCTTTCTTTAGAAAATAGAATGTGATTTTCCACATTAAACTTACTGGTTTTAATTTTGTGCAATGCAGGAACTTTAAAAAAAAAGGTACAGTCTTCAAAAAGCAAAAAGCTATTTCAATGTACAATTTTACCACACAAAATTGCTAATTCGTCTATGAGAAAACATGGTAAATGTATTGACAAGGGGCTAAAAAGGTGTGGTTTTTTGCATTTTCCAGCTATATTTTCTCTGTAACTATATGTGTTTGTTTGTGTGTATCCAACCACACACCTCAGCTCAATAGCGGTCAATGTTAATAACGACCATTAATGGACTCCTTAGCCTGACCTTTGCCCTTTGACCCTCACCTCCTAATAGCATCTGACCCCCACCACCTGTCAGAGGGAGAACCTGATCCGGAGATGAGTCGGAAGAAAATATCACCAAGATGAATTTACGCATAAATTAATAAACTCGTGTTGGAAAAAGTTATTCTGCATTTTTTTTTTTTTTTTAATAAATCTGTTCAATGCTGCTGCAATCAAGCCTATTCATGGGTTTGAGCTTTCTATTTTTAGGAGTCATTTGGAGGACATTTCACCATTCAAAAGGCATAATATAAAACTATTATTGCTATGAGACAATCTTTAGATAGCACGTCTTGATTGTCATCTCACAATTAACCCATGTTTAAAATGTTAAATAGTTTTTAAAGGTCCTATATTAAGCAAAATTGACTCTTGTGAGCTTAAGTCATGTTAGAATGTTGTTACCTCATCAAAAACATACCTGAAGTTGTGTTTTGCTTCATTCGCTAATGTTAGGAGTAATCCTGCTTTAGTCTGTCTGCAGCTCCAAATCTCAAAACGCTCTGCCCCACCTTGTGATGTCACAAAGCAGCAATTTTCACGTCAACAGTTTCATTTTACCTTTTGTTCAGTACAGTAGAGGTCAGCAAATCCAGGGCTGAAATCATCTAAATTATTCTAGTGAAAGTGTATGGGGGAGGGGCACTTCCTGTATTACCACATGACATCACAAGGTGGAACAGAGCGTTTTCTGTCTAAATATGCAAGGTGTATGAATGAAACAAAACACAAGCGCCCAATATTTGTGATGAGGAAATAACATAATAACATAGATCAGAAAATAGTGTAACATGCAGCACTTTAAGATGAGTTACTTAGTCCCGACGTAAAACTAGTAAATCCAAATAGTGTTTTTGCAGAACATTTGACTACAGTGTACGGACTAATACGTTTGCCTGGAAATCACTTAGCATGGCCGAGCTGCAGATGGTGAGTTCAATTACTCTGACAATGACGAGTAGCATTAATTATAAACCACTGCTTGTCAGAACAACAATCTCTTATGTATTAATTGGACAGACTTTGAGTGCGTCTCACTTAATAACTCAACGTAAATACAGAGTCCTGAACAACGGGCTGATAATTACAATAGACCTCTGATGTATCTCTGTCATTAGCACTCATTTAGAGCGAGTCTTCATTTGAATAAAAAGTATTATTATTAAAGGCGGGGTATTAATTGCTAAATTGATATATTTGGGGCTTCGTTACCTTTTGTTGGTATGAAAATGCTGGTTGCCGAAAACAGCATATTAAAAAGTTGAATTAGTTCTGTTTTGTGACAGAGAAAGGGAGATGAAAGTGTGGGTTAATGTCAACAGGTTTAAGTGAGATGGATTACTCATGTCAATTTCTGTGAATACGCATTGACGTGAGTGGCTCAAAACTCAAAGTGTGTGTGAACGAAGAAAAATAAGTCTCAAAAAAACATGGTGGCAATGTGGAATTTTTAACTACAAAATGGTGTGCTCCAGTTCATTTGCATAAATATTGTAAAGAAATATAGAAACAAACATTCTATAGTTAAACAAACTTTTATAACTTTCTAGAGAAAATGTAATTTGTGGGAAAGGCTTAATAGGTTAGCTACACGTCAAATTAAAATGCATGAATATTTTTAGACCAGCTCTACTTTCTTTAATTTTCTTCTTTTTGTTAACAGTGGCATTACTCAAGTGGTGTTGTAGTTCTCATTCTTGCAGAACATTTAAATATGAACGCATTAAGAGCCTTTAATATGTGTGTGTGAATTAAAACATTTTTCACCAAGAAAGTTGCCTGCAGATTCTCCGATTGAGTTTGTTCACATCTCAGGCCAAAGCAAAGTTTGATGTTTTTCAGTCCTCTGTTTTCTTTTCAGAGGCATCGTGTGTTTATCTAATTGGCCATCCATCTGTCAGTCTCACCAATATGAACTGAGAGCTTTAAAACAGTGGTTACTCAATGGTCAAATATGTCACCACAAAAATGACTTTATTTTTTATTGAGGGGTTGTTTGTTTAACTCTTTAACTCTTGACTTGAACTGTCTGATATGAATATGTATGTAGTGAATGTGCTGGTGTTATGTACTTTTGTGTGATTGTTGCTGCACTTTTCCCTGTCCTGTAGATCTGACATCAACCTGCAGAGGGACTGAAGATGGAAATTAGCCATGCTGGCTATAATTTTTACATATTTACATTTTTTTTACATTCTGTGGTCCCTCTATGAATAAAAAATAAGAAATAAGACTAGACCAGACTACTCATCTTGTCAATCTTATGGGATTTTCCTAAAAAATTGACAATCTCGACTCAATGATAGCAACTGTTTGTGTGTTTTGATACAGAGGAACCATGTGTTTCTGTGACTGGCAAATCCGTCTGTCAATCATCGCACCAATCTGAATTCTGGTGTACAAAACAGGGGCCCAGACTATACATTTAATACTCTTGGCTGGCGAGGCTAACATGTCAGGAAAATTCCTTAAGATTGACAGTCTCAGGACTAGCCACCATTTGTCTGTTTTGATACAGACTGATCATGTGCTTCTCTAATTGGCTAATCCGTCTGTCAATCATCACAGCAATCTGAACTCTTGTATAGAATAGGAAAAGTGCCTTGTCTTGGCTGACCAGACGGGATAATCCCATAAGATTGACAGGCGACTTAAAGGAGAGAAATGTCTATTTCGTTTTGTGATGTTAGTCACAATAAATCCTACCAAAGCCAATTTCAACATACAATCACTTATTATTGGCAATGCTCATTCAACCATTTACCTCTACCATATTTGCTTATATTTTAATAGTTTGTACACTGATAATTACAGTTGCGTTTTTATTATTCTTTATGAGACGAGCACGGAGTTCATTCAGTGTATGGCCATCGCAGTGCTTTCCATTCTGAGCCAGAAGACAGCTGTGAGGAGATTACCGGCGTCAGGTTTGGCTTAAATTCACAAAGTCGGACTAAGACAGCTGTTCTTCTCGACAAAAGACACTCAATCTGACAACTAAGAGGTTTTCAAAAATCAATTTCAATACGGCCGTTTGTGCACGGAGCCAAAACCAAATCCTGTTTCGGGACTTGCCCTGGAGGTTGCCAAGTTTTAAAAACATTTCGCGGAAGACGACTCCACACAATTGATTGTCAAAGTTTGATTTTGAAAAAGTATATTGTAAGTAATTGCTATTGTTTTAAAGGATAGCCAGTATTTCGTTGTTACAAGCTATTAATTTCACTGTGCAATAATCTGACAAAGATTTATTAGGTATGTAAATTAAAGTCGGGGGAAAAATTTAAATTGCTTGCGGTCCCTGGACAGCTCAATCAATATTTGTAGGCATTAGTGGCTCCTTCAAAAGTTAAAAATACAAAAGTTGGATTTCCATATTAACTCAATGATGGATAATACTACCTTGAATAACTATGTGTGTAATAAATGAGCCGCAAGCTTCCAGGCTAATCTTATAATGGGCAAAAGTGGATAAAAAGACTGAACTATTACTGATATTACTAATTACTGAATAGCCAATCAAGTTAAGTGTTTCTGCCGTTCTCCAGCAGTCCCTATGATGAATTAGCTTAGCCTCGGACTTTCACTGCATATAGTGTGCTTTGTCCGCATTTTTTTTTAGCATGGAGCCATTTCATCTAGTTAAAAAGCGATTTGAAAAATGCAGTGTCAAAAGTTTCTACCAGACGACGAGGAAAATACTAGACATAAATAAAAAGCCTTAATAAAATTTTACGGTTATCAGTTTGAAAATGACTGATGCAATAGGTGGGAAACTTTTAAGGTAAAGGGATAGTGAATATTTTACCAGATGCGACCAGGAAACAGGATAGCTCGAGGAAGACCAAAGAGGAGACTTATGGATGTGCTCATATATGGGAATGTAACAATATTGAAATATATTAATATCATATTGTCAAAAGTCTCAGTAATATTATGGGCTGTCACGACATACTGACTCACTTGCTCCTTTGCTTAAATCTCTTGTTTTGTTGCAGCAAAAAAAACTAAAACAAAAGGGAACTACACAGACCATGATCCTTTGCACACAGCATGAAGAAATAACAGTAAATAGGCACTTTGCTCATTGGATTATAACAATAATGATTCAGTTAATGACTGAAGTCTTTTGAGGGCATTTTAAAAAGGTAAAAGTAGCATTTCTACAATTCAATTACACTGTGGCAATATTATACTGTTATTACTTCTGATTAGGGCTGCACGATATTGAAAATGAATGCGATATGCGATACGGGTGTCAAGCATTGCGATAACGATATTATTGCGATATTTTCTTTTAACCTAAAAAAAAAAATGCTTCATACATTCACATGTTTGCCTCTATGACGTTTTTCATAAGGAGTGCCGCACGCGAAACTTTCATTTAAGCTCGTCTGTGCTTTTCGTTTTTGCGACTGTACCTGCGTAACATTGGTTGCTGAAGTTTTTGACTGAATAAAATCACTGTATAGCTCCCTGTGGTTGCGCTCGAGGTGGCTGTGTAAGTTCGTCGTGTTTCCTCTCGACGTTGCGATAACTTTCCGGCACGACTTGCACAGCACTTGCGTCTGTGACACGTCGTCCCGTCTGAAGCCAAAGTCCCAAATTCCGGAGCTGCTGTGCTTTTTAGGCACAAGTTGTTGGCTGTTGTCGTCTTCACTGACTTCTTCATTACCCGCCATGGTGACTGTAGTGTTTTCCCGTCATGCACTGCGAGTCCACGCGCTCGCTCTAGCTAGCAAAACATTACGTTTAAGTTAATTAATTGTGAATTGGTTAATTGTGAACTCCAGAACGCAATAAACTCACGATTTACACATAAAACAATAAAAAAATATTGCGCATCTTTGCGATGTGGATATCACACGTGCTATTATCGCGATGACGATATTTTTTCGATATATCGTGCAGCCCTACTTCTGATCTATGTTCAAATTGTGTTTCCTTGTCAAAACATACTTGGAGTTGTATTTTGTTTCATTCAAACATGTTTAACACAAATCCTGCATATTTAGGCTGAGTCCTTCTCTCAAACCAAAACTACTCTGTTCCACCGTGTGATGTCATGTGGTAGCAGCAAGTGCTCCACTGTGTTTTTAAACTCCATCCATCCTTCACTAGAATCACCTGGTTAATTTCAGCCTACTAAGCAAAAGGTAAAAGGAGCTGTTAACTTGAAAACTACTGCTTCATGACATCACAAGTTGGAATGGAGCATTTTGAGCTTTGGAGATGTAGACAAATTTAGATAATGTGAATTAAACAAAACACAACATTACAACACGGCTTAAAGCTCACAAGAGTCAATTTGGTGTAACATAGGGCCTTTAAAGTCTCCAAAATGCTGCAATAAATAGCGATGCATATTGCATAAATGCATATTGTGATAATATCACACTGTGAGGCTGGGATATCACTACACCCCTGGTGATAAAATGAGTGCATAAAGTAGTATATGACGCAGGATAGGGTTGGATGGAAAAACTGTGCTGACCTTCAAAAGGTACAACAAATATTGTATTGTAAATAAATATCTGGCAGCAGTGTTCTTGTAAATATGCAGCATGTTCACAAAGGCATCGAGGACACAAAAGTTATACAGTCTTTGTTAATACATTTTGCCCAATGATTAACACGATGTTCCAGTGATATTTAATGCAAAACATGGCATTTTTCTAAATAACTATAAATCTCCTCGGTCTTTCTCTAGGTACCAAGGTTCCTGGCAACTCTAACCTCTAACCCCTTCAACACTCACCCTCCTCTGTATCATATTTTCACTGCTCTTCCTCTGTACCACATACTAACTACCTCTCATCTCCATAACATATTCACTCTCCGTCCTCTATACATGTCTAAACAATCTGTCTGGAATCTGTATCAGCAAAACACCTAAAAAGAGATAATTTCAAAATTGTAAATGTATCATCCATAATAAGAAAACGGTCCATTGCACTGTAATCTTCCAAACAAGGTGATATTTCTGCACTTTCGCATTTCATTTCACAGTCCATTCATATTTGCGAACCTCAATTTGCATGCACATTTGAACACATATTGGTAGCTTTCTATTTGTCAATATTAGGAGAATACAAATTTGAGAATTCATTTTCATTTTTCAGTATATTTTATGTTCTTCTTAGTAGCAATACTTAAAGGTTCTATATAATGCAAAATTGACTATTGTGAGCTGGCATATTATAGTGTTTTTTCAAGTGTCCTTTTCAAGTTAACACTACCTTTTCCCCCCTTTTTTTGTGGGGACCAATATTTTAAAAGTCACAAACCTAAGTCAATAAATATTATTAGTAAACCAAAAAATAAAGGTGGATTTGACCATTACCGAACATTAATGAGGATATCTTACTGTTGACTGGGTGATCATGTCTCTCTGAACAATTAGTATTAGTCAAGTTTTAAACAATAAAGTAAAGTAACTGAACCAGCAATAAAAATGTATCCATAAGTTGCCTATTTGTATATTAAATGTAGCCTATTTCTTTTTCTTTTCAACATTCAACTGAACCAGCAATATTGGTACAAAACAGTCAATAAAATAAAGACAAAAAGATTAGAAATTATGCAAAACATGTTTTAACATTTCAACATTTCTACTTGGGACTCACCAAACAATGAGACAGGCAATTCTGACGGTGAATCGAGTTTAAAAACACAGTGGAGCACTTCCTGTATTACCTCATGACATCACAAGGTGGAGTATTTTCTGTTTCAGATATGAAGTCCGCCTAAATATGCCCGATTTGTGTGTTTAACATGTATGAATGAAACAAAATGCAATGCTAGGTCTGTTTATGATAAGGAAACAACACTACAACATAGATCAGAAAACAGTGTAATTTGGACCTTTTAAAAATCATTACTAGTCTGAGTATGAATTAGTAACTCGGTATTGATTGTTTTAATAATATGAACTTCTAACCCGATCCATCCTTAATAGCTTTGGCTCTGCACTTGTCTTTTTCCTCATTTTTGAAACAGGAAATAATAACCCCTAAAATCATTTCTGAATAAAGAACCAAAGCAGTAGGAAGAAAAGACAGTGAATTAGAGCTGAGGAGTGCTGTGTCCTCTCATCGCTCTCACCTAAAGGCCAAGTGACAATTTGAGCAATTACCCACTGCCATTACCTCCACCTGAACTGGGCTAAGACAGGCCCAAGAAGCTGACAAGGAAAGAGAGGGGGGTAATCATGGCTATAAACAGAAAATAGCAGAAAATTATGATAATGTGGATTTTAAAATGGAAAAAAATACAGTAGTCAAAGTAATTACAAGCTCAGAACAATAATTGTACAAAGCAAAAAGGAAAGCAAGGTGAATAAAATTGGGCCCCATGTACTAAATCAACTACACTTGATAATGGCATGAGATGTACTTTTGGTTGGCTTTTTGTTCCAGTTAAAAGAAAAATATTGATAAAAAAATATCTTCGCACACAAACTTGAAGGTTGATTTGATTTGTGCAAGAGTTTACCCATCTGGCTGATATATAAATTAAAAGTGTGTATATTTTTTGTTTGTTTGTTGTGCTGTTTTTGGAATAAAAGCAGGTGTAGCAGAACAAATGTGAGATTTCTTAGCGATATGCTAAACATTCCAGGCAAAGCTCCAGGCGTCATCCCAATGGACACATAGCGTATAATGTAATTTTCAATTTATCGCTCAATAATTTGAGTTTTACTTTAGTTTCAATAATAGATTAAAGTATTGTTTAGTATCAGGGTACAGCCTTGATGCATATTTAGAAGCAGAAGAACGCGTATATTTTTACTAAAGTTAAATTTGTCTTTGGCTAAAACGTGTTAGTGATATTAAATCAAAACTGTGGACTAAAATAAAACTGGCTTAGACAACTTGCATATGTTTGGCTTGTGTGGACACTAACAGATGGTCTCTCTCAAACAAAACTGTGATGACATATTGGATAAATTCATAATAAAAAATACTGTCAGTGAAAACTAAACTTTGCGCTAAACCGCAGACTCCTGCTCGTGTCAAAGCTGTTCTGTATTTCGTGAAATGATCAAAAATGAGACATAAATACAGGAGTGAAGAGACAGATGGTGCGTCAGAGGAGTGCATGCGCTGGGTAAACTACATGGAGACGCCCCACTGAGCAGCCCACACAGACACGCTTCATATGGACGGCAGCAGGAGGGGAGCAGGTAGGAAAACACAGAAAAAGTCAACTCAATGTGCCAGGAGGCTAAAGAGCTCAGTGTGAGAGAGTGATCTAAAGGAATTTTTCTGATCGTCATAGTGCACTTTAATATAGGGCAGAGCTACAAGGCAAAAAATGATCTAATTGTTTTCCTTGCATTCATTGATCTTAATTTCTGTTTCATATTGTTTAAGTTGGGCAGGGCAGTTAATGAAATGAATTTGATTATTTTTAATTATTTCAAGTAAACAAGATTAAAAAAAAGCAAATACATAAAATCGAGGATTAATGTGAAACAAGTTTACGCCTGACTTTCTCACTTGCAAAGCAGCTTTATTGAGACTGATCTCTATACAAATGTAATTAAAGTCAGTTGCAATTAATTAAATAATAGGATATGATAAAGAATAAAAATGTGATGAGGTTCCCTTGTTTGAAATAAAGTCAGATTTCCATTAAAATTTGTTTAAATTGTAATCATCAAGTCTGTGCCAAAAATTTTTTTTAATTAATAAAAATACATAATACATAAAAATTAAAAAAAAACTTGTCTCCATAAAGAAGTTACTGCTTTGCCTATAATGTTCCGTAGTACGGCATTAAACTTATCTGTTGTGCATTTATTGACTTAAAGGTGTTTTTTTTATTGTTTATGAACTCCTCTCCATAGATCTAACGTGTAATTTGGCCTGGTCATCTGCTTTTCTTCACTGAAATTTGTAACATGCATTATATTAATTACACACAAATTAGTAAATTGCTTAAATAAAGTTGCTTATAAGCTTATTTCTAGTCTATGCATTCTATAAAGTGTCTTCCCAAGTCCAAATAACTTGGGATTACGTGTATGAAATATGATCCTACATGTAAGCAGAAAATAGTGGCCTGCGCAACATGATACAAACCTGATCCAAATTCCTCCACTTCTACAACCAGTAAAACCATAAAGATTAATGTGGCCGTTTACATTTTTAAGTGACAACTGAAGCACGGCCAGATTTCTGCAAACGTGACGAATTAACATGTGTTATTCACCAACAGGCTTTACGTTTCAGGTTTTACACTGGACAGTACACTCACTGACAAGAGAGACTGTAGACATACACAAGTCTCCTCTCCCTTAGTAACTGAAACTAAGAAACATGAGCTATTTTGCCACGAGGGACAAAAGGGGGACAGTCGAGAGCCTTTCTTTGGGGAATTAGGGTCCTTAAAAGGTGCTTGTCCAGTCTCACGGGGCAGTGGCTCACCTCTCAGGAGTGTAATCAGGCATAACTCTTTTAAAACCAAGAGGCCAATGGAGATTTACTATGTCCAAAGAGCTTAGGGGAATATGAACCTTACAACCACAACAATAGCTCTAATTTAGCATAGCTCGAGAACACAGAGGTAGCTAATAATGGTGCATTTAAGGTTAATTACACAAGATGGATTCTTAAAGTATAAAAAAAGCCCCCCAAAAAACATGCCGACAAGACTATAAACCAGGACGAGGGGGCTTTTTAACTCTCACACACCTGGGATACTGTCTTGAGGAAGTCAGGCTGCAAAACCTGTTCAACTCAGCTGACCAAACACGTCACAGCAACATCAAGTGACGACTTTGAGAAAAAAATGCTAGTGAGCTGTCGAAACTATCCAGTATGAAAATAAACTTGTGGTCTGTAAAAAGAAGCTAATAGCAAATACCGCATTTTTCGGGCTATAAAGTGCACCGGATTATATCAAATAATATGTCAGTTGTGTCATTGTCCACACATAAGGAGCATCGGATTATAAGGCTCAATAAGAGAAACAAAACGCGTGTTGGATAAATCGAACTTTATTCAGGTCATTTACAATAACTCTCAGTTGTAGCTAACACAAAAATACAAGTTTAACAGTTTTTTTTAACACAAAAATACAAAACCTGAAATCTGCATGGTGCATGTCTCTTAACAGGTGCATTTTGGGTCCTTGTACAGCACACGGCAGAACTACCGGTATGTTGCACAGTCGCCCTATATGTCGCCAACATATTACTCCTCACAGTCGCCCTATGTGGCCAACATATTACTCCTCTTGACTCGCCCACTAATACCTTATTAGACTAATGTGGACAACATCAAATCGGTTGGAGGTTAAACACAACCAAAGGTCATACATAAGGCCACTGGATTATAAGGCCACTGTTGATTTTTGAGAAAATGTCATGATTTTAGATGCGACTTATAGTCCGAAAAATACGGTACCCGGAGTTGTTTTTATTTTATTTATACATGTTTGAGTAATCCTTCAGTAGTTTGTGAAGACGGATTATTTGTTTGCCAACACAGCAAATGCATGCACAACCTGAGTGCAAAAACAAAAAGTGTTGCTGCTGCATGCTCGTCAGCGCACTAAAACAGTTTATTGCTGTGTGATAAAATAAGTTAAGATGCTAAATTACCATTAGTGAGTGCTTTACATCTTCATGACCCATAAGCGTTACATACAGGTGAGCGTGTAAATGACAAGAAGAAATGGCTCAAACTTTAGTAACCGGACATCCACTCATACTTGATCGATAAAACTAGCCCCGCCCCGGGAGAGCCTGAAATCTGCTGAAATCCTACAAGACACTGGCATGATACAAGACAGGACAGCGGCTCTTTGTGCAGGAGATATGCACAGATGAGTGCGAAGTGACGTAGTCTGATAATCCCTCTACACATCTACAAAGCTCAAAATGCACATCATAAGGTGGAACAGTGTGTTTTCTGTTTGAGAATCTCAGCCTAAATATGCAGGGTTTGTGTGTTGAATATGTATGAATGACCCGAAACAAAACTCATCAGAAATCAGAAAATGGTTAAATATATGTTGTATAAGCAGATCTTGAAGTGAAAATATGTCCTCTGTGTGCTGTCTGTATCTAATTGTAAAGTGCTTAATTGTCTGATGAATTAGGAAGTGTGTGTTAGCATGCTAGTTCTTGTTAGCGTCACCGTGAGGGCAAAACTCCGCTCTGTTCTCTGAGAGTTGGTTGAATCATTAGAAAGCGCAGAATGAAGGTAAGCGACTTTGGATCACTGTTTCGAATGAACTAGTTTTGTCTTTGCCTGTAATTCTGCAGTCGTCCAGGTGTAACCCACAGCAAAATAATTGTTTCCCTTTTGCTATAGCTCTGTTTTTCACATTTTTAAGAGAGTAAAAATCAGATGCTGTAACTCTGAGTACAGCAGAGGTACAGTAATGTCAGAAAGCAAACGGAATTTGGAGATTGCTATAACATTAAAATTATAAAAGAGCGCAAAACAAATGTGTTCGCCACCTGCTTGTTTCCACGTTGATGCTTTGTTCTACAGTATCCCATAAAACTTATTGAGGGACTTTCTTATCATCTGACCTGACACAGCTTTATTACGCAAAGAAAACCAACCTTGCAGAGAGAAAAGCAGTAAATTGCTCAGGAAAAGACAGTTTATACCAGCAGTGTTGTTTCCCTTGTCCATTCAAAGTTATTTACACGTAAGCCCCTATAACAGATTTTGTAAATTTTTTAAAATAAACCCACACACGCACACCATACTTAAGGGGTAGACTTTTTCGAGGCACTGTTTGTCTATGCATGAAGAAACAACAACATCCATAACTGAAATTAAGTCTGTCATATCAGCAGCAAAACATTTGAGTATAATTAAGTTGACAATTGTGTGTAAACAAATATTTTATACTTGGGAGTTGCTGATGAGTGCAGAATGAGCCAGATGGTGTATTAAAGCCTTTATTTGCATTGAGAGAAAAATGGGCATAAGGAAAATGGCGAGAGCGGTTTTGTTTAGTGGGATAATATGTACAGATTTGCATATGGAGGCTGGTGTAGGGGTCTTACCATAGGAGCGGGGTCTTCTGGAAGAGACGGTCCGGTCTCTGTGGGCGGAGGGTTCAGAACGGAGTCACTACTGCTTCTGACCAGCAGGGGGGTGTCTGTAAAACAACCAGTAATTTTCCATTAGGTTGGCATATGGTAACTGTAAAATTTTTGTGTTTAAGGATAAGCAAATATTAAGTCTGTGGTTTGGATCGACCTTGGATAATGCTGTTGTTGTGCCCTTGGACAAGACACTTCACTACCCTGCCTGTGTATGAATGCAGCGGTGTCAGAGTGAAAAATCAATGGCTAAAGAAGAAGACACCGGTGCAGATTGGTGAATTAATATTGAACAAAATTGTAAAGCTGCTGAAAAAAGAGATACATAAGATTTGTATTTTTTGGTCCCATGCCTGAATAATAAATAGGAAGAGAAACTAGCCTGATATATTATCCTTATTATCTAACTCTGAGTGTTTCTATAAACCCCTAAATAAATTACCCATCAGTTTACATTACAAATGGCACATAAACACCACGTAACAAGTAATTCACTGTCATTTTTCAATACAAATGTATCCCACCTGCTCATGATTCTACTTCTTGCTACACTTTTTGCCATTAATAAAATCTACAGTAGCGGGTCTTGTGAAAAAGTGCGTATTTTATCACTGTACTGTCTGTTCTGGGTCAATGGATGCAGCCTAGTAATTCAATAATCCATACGATTCACTTTGCGCTATACGTAGTCATGATGGCCATAATGTTAAGGTCATTGTATAGATTTGTGTGTCGACTTGTGCTATACACAGAAAATATATTTCTAATAGGGCAGCCAATATTGGAAAAGATTGCAAAGGGTGATATTTAAATTTATTATTGGGATATTTTAATGTACTTTCAGCTATTTTGAAACTATATACAATATTTTTATTTATTATTCCAATATTTTTATTTATTATTCCAATATTTTTATTTATTATTCCAATATTTTTATGTATTATGTTATTATTATGTTATTTCCCGATTTTATAATGTTGTTTCCTCATCAAAAACATACCTGGAGTTGTGTTTTTGTGTTTTTCATTCACACATGTTTAACACACAAACCCTGCATATTTAAGTTGAGTTTTCTCACACAGAAAACACACTGCTCCACCTCGTGATGTCATGAGGTAAAACAGGAAATGCTCCACTGTTTTATTCACACACCTTCCCTAAGATAATTTGGACATTTTCACACCTTTGAATTCTCAACCTCTATTTAACTAAAGGTGAAAAGTAGCTGCAAAGTTAAGAAAAAGTGGAATAGGGCATTTTGAGCTTTGGAAACGTAGAGATTACCAGAACTCAAAGATGTGTGAAACAAAACACAACTCCGCGTGTGTATTTGAGAATTTAATAATATTATAACATGTCACTTTTGCATAATACAGCACCTTTAATATAGAGAAAACCAAGATTAAATCAAAGCTAATTTAGGAGGGAAAAAAAAGAAATCTGTCTTCACATTTTTAATAAAAACTGTACATTTTAGAGAAGCTTGTTCCAATATTGATTATAGCCTCAGCCTGTATTGCATTCTCAGTACTTTTAAGCTATACATTTAAAGTGCTAATTTCGTTATGCATGTGAAGTGTTTTTTAAGTTGCTCTTTATCCAAGTTCAGTTTTAAAGTTTGCCTTCTTCTTATAACTCAAAGCTCAAACTCCCTTAATGGGCAATAAGTGAGTGATGCCTGTATGTGTGGGAGAGGGCTGGTAGGTAACATATGAGGGTGTCTTCCTCTTCACATCTCATCAGCTCACTGCATAAAATTATCATTTAACTCAAGCTGATCGATGGAGTACACAACGCCGCTACGGAAAATGAAAGAGGAAAGTCAACATTTAAAAGCCCTACGCAAATAGACAGAAATACGTGAAGACGGTATATGATGATGGTTCATGAAATGTTAAAAGGCAGATCGAGCAAAACATTACGGCCACTGTCAAATTAATGAAAGATGAGAGAAAATGAAACAAGAAGTAAGCATTTTGTATATTGTGATGAGCTCCAACTTGTGCATACTGTTTTTAGTTAGTTGGCTTTTTTTTTCGATCGATTAACATCATTATCAATCAAGTTACAGTGATTTAACACAGAAACGATGCATATCACAAAAGTTATTCTGCAAACCGAAGGAGTTAAGGCTGAAGTTTAAACATTTATTTTGCCTATTAACATATAGAATAGGATACAAGATGGAAAAACTTTTTGCAGAAAGAAAAACAAGAAACAAAACAAAAACTTATCTTTTATGTGTGCAGGAAAATACATACACTTTGATATTCATAAATACTGTGTCCTTCGGAAAGACATTTTACTTATCCCGTCTATGTAGGAAGTAAAACTGCATTATTTTGCCTATAAAAGCGATGTTGACAACAAACGTCCATCTTGAAACAGACATATAAAGTTCTATTTTCATTCTAACTGTGCTGGGGTAAGTAATTGGTGGCAGGAGACTTGGGCGGCCATGTTTCCACTCCAGGGCACTGATAGCATATCTGAGTAAGAAATTAACCACAATTTTAAGCCTTTTGGGGAACTTGTTAATGACTGTTATTTGGTTTGGTGTGTTCCTGGTCAGCTGTGGTCAGAGCCTGTCTAACATGGTCAACCTAACATACAAACTGCTCATGATCAAACTGGCAAATAACTGGTACTCGAAGACGTGTGAATGAAACAAACACAACTCTGAGTGTGTATTTCAGGAAGTAACAGCATGGCAACAAGTTCACTATGGAACTTAATCAACAAAAATTACTTTACCAGTCCAGCAATTATTTTAGCTCTTTTGTTAGAAAAAAGATTATTTCACAATGAATTCTTCCAGTTTCAGATTACTGTGATATCATTGATCAAAATACCACATCTTCTGTCCTCCAAGCATTCAGTGTTATTTACAACAGTCTGTGCAGGTTTATTCTTCACCACTGTGTGATGTTTGAAAACAACTGTCCTGGGTAAATTTGTCCCCCCGACGTCAACTTCATTGATTATTATTTATTTTTAAATGCATTCATCTAAATTATCTTGAATATCTCATACAATATTTCATTCCTTTCAGATCCTCTTAGTTTACATATGCAGATCACATATTTTTCATTGTCCCAAGAGTTAAAAAACAAATTGGGAAACACTCATTTAAATATAATATATAAATATAATCTTCCCTCATCGATTCGTGCACTAACTACTGTCCGTGCATTCAAAATTTACATAACCCTGTAATTGTTTGTTGAATTTGATTGTTCATTTTGTTGTATTTTGTGACTATACCTTGAACTCTGCTTTAGCTCTTGTTCAAAATTGATTTAATATGTGTCTTGCAGTCAAGTGTGAGTGTGTGTGTGTGCATGGTTGTGTTGATTTTGTTACTGTTGCTTTTTATATATTTGAATTCATGTAGCCTACTGTCTGCCCTATTGTATCTGTCTTCTGTTGTAATCATGAAAATGGGATGGCGAGACATTTCAAGGGGCTTATCCTCCGAATAAATAAAAAACAATATCACATTAAACGTATCTATCTTGCATTTAGTCAATTACATGTTTCAATTAGAGTTCAGTTACAACTTTCAATTTATATACTTAACATGGATCTTTTACTGAATATACATTGGGTTTTTTTTCAATGAACTTTTTACCTGTTTTTACTTGAACCCAAGAGCCCAGCACAAGAATTCCAATGCGTAAAAATGGCTAAGAAATGTATTGAATCTTGACATGTACCTTGATAAACATGCATTCCTACTATGACTCACCTCTCGAGTCGGCTGTAAACATTATAGACATTGTCATATTAGCCTGCGTATAGCCCCATTGGGATTGCATGTAGACTGGTGATGGAGCAGCAGAGGAGAGCCGGTCTGAGTGGCCTACTAACAGCATATGTCCAGTGATATTTGTAGGGTCATGTATTGATCATCACAAAATGGACCCTGGGTGCTCTTAAGCCCGGCTCCAGATATGGATTACGTCAAAGCTTCAATCAATTCATCTCTTTTAAGAAAGGCAGTGAAAGGAGCGCGCACAGATGGAAGAAAAGCATTTATGGCGGACAAAGAAACAATGGGGTCTCGGCAAGTTCAGGGGTCAATGTAAAGAGCACCAGTAGAGAGCTACAAAGAGGATTAGGGAGATAGAGTGCTATGAAAAATATCATTGATGCTAGTGGTCTGCTACATTGTAAAGTCATTTCTGATAAAGCTCTTTCAGATGCTGTATTTGGTGATATTATTATAGATTGTTCTGTTCTTTTATGGAGAAGCAGGAGCAATGTTAGCTCAAATACGACAGCTGATATCCAAGGCATAATAATACTATAGTTACAATTCTGCGTGTGTGTGAAATCATATCGTTCCTCACTGATGCAAGTTTCAGTGTGTTTTTATAAGCAGCTCTTCAAAACCAAGTCCACTGCCTGCTGTCTGCACCTGATTAGAAAGCATTTTATTGTCCGGTCATCAGGAAGTGCAGGTTAGCATGCCAAAACAGCCAAACAAAAAGAACTACTTCTGTTTTTGATGTTTTTCAGGTACACAGAGATTGTTTATATTAACTGCAGATGTGTGTTAAATTAAGACAACATTTGGGCTACAATGAACCAGCAATAATTTATTATTATTGTAATATGTGATATACTTTTTGACACAGTAATTTCAGATATATTGACAGACTAGTAAAAAAGTGTTACTCAAACATGTGTAAATGAAACAAAACACAACTCCAGGTATGTTTTTGGTGAAGTAACGACATTATAATATGGCTAAAAGGTCACAAGAGTCAACAACATTTGGACTACCACTAAACCAAGACTAGATTAGGGATAAACCAAGTGTCTACATCTGGACTAAACTGGGCTCAAACCAGGACAATCTGAATTTTCTGTTATTCTGTAATGTCATGTCAGCATGAATTTAAATAAAATAAAATAAAATAAAATAAAATAAAATTGATTTTTTTTCCTACTGTGTAAAAAACTGTTTATCTCATCTCTAGTGTTTACATTATTGCTAAGTTGTGTCATTGCTCCTCTCTGCTCCTCCACATTTTTCCCTTTTCTGACATTGTCTATTTAACATATTAGAGTGTGACGACTCCAAAATACTTCCTGGTTGCTACAACAAATCTACAGAAAGTTTTGGCATCAGCATAAGACCCTGACAGAGAAGGTTTCCAGACAGTGAATAGCTCAAATCCTCCATTACACTTTCCTCTGACGGTCCCCTGACTGAGGACAATGTGCAAACAGACTAAACTTCCTGTCTCTGCAGAGCTGGACTCAAAGGGCTCAGCTCGGAGTAGAAAGTAGATGTCATCCTTGTACTGCCGATGTATAACAAAGTACAGGTCAAAAGTTACTGGCAGGTGTGACGAATATCTCCATATGTTTGACTGCTTACAGCTTAATCTTACTAATTTCCATTGTTGCAGGAGGAGGCTCTTCTCCAGGCCAAATAAGGTCAAATAAAACTAAATGAAGAGGGAAAAAAGCTTTAATTTTGCTATATTTCTTGGTTAAAAGTTGCATACTGTTGCTTTAAATGACTGTGAGGCAGCTAAAAGAAAAAAAAAATACTTTGACAATGCCACAGTACAGGGTTGTCCAGGGGGTGCTATGGCCTTTGACATAATTAGAACGCTATAAAAAAAGGTTACACAAACATTTATGCAGCTTTAAGTTTCAAAGTACTGTGTATTTTTAGGCTGGCTTTCTTTGGCATAAGAAAAGACAGAAAGGGAGGGCGCATGCAGAAACAATAGAAAGTTTAAACAGTTGAGTAAAGGTTATTGAGATAGGACTTGTCCATGTAACAAAAGCCAGACGTAAATATAAAAGTCTGCTGGGGTCCTGACATAGAACACACATCCTGTCTTTATTTCTGCTACTTTTCTTCTGTCTGTTTGACTTTTTCCTCATTTTTTGCCTTGTCAAAGTCTTGCTAGATGACGCTTTTAACCTTTTTTGAGAGCCGCACTTCGGAGATTGGAGGTAGATAGAATTTGGACCAAAAATGGGTTGAAACAGTTTGTGCGAGACGATTGACGTGAAGAGATGTGGGATTTATAGTATATGGAGAAGCCCAGTTCACATAATAAAGTTTCTTTTGCGATGGGACTTACCAGGACGACTGAGGGATTATGCTCCTTTATGGTATGTTTACTATTTTGACTATTACAATGTATATGTTTTGTCAAATTGAAAATGAGTGCTAAAGGTTTACACTTTATACGATAATTTTACCCCAAACAACAGTCTGATGGGTCTTGGTGATGCTGTATTGATATTGCAGATTACAGATTTGAATTTAACTTTGCTACTTTACTTTTTCAATTAGTACTATAAATGCTGTTGCTTTTTGGAGAAAATAAACTCACAAAATGATGATGTGTCATGGGTTATTTTTAACTGTTTCAAATATTATGCATGCAGGGTGTTATAAAAAGGTTTTAAAAGTAACATTTGATTAAAAAAAAAAAGTGACTGGTTCATTTGCAACACATTGATTAGAAGAGCATGGCTTTATCAAAATCCTAATGTCATTATGAACCATGTTTCTTGTACCAGATTAAATTACAAGATAAATTTAGTTTCTCCGACCAATACTGAATCACATGTAATAGTAAGGTGTATATGGAAAAATGACTCACTGGACTTGAGAGCAGAGGAGGTGACTTCGATCTCGCCTCCTGTGATTGGCTGAAACACAGAGAGCTCGGAGTGGTACAGGTCAGGGCTGGGACTGACGCCGGGGTCCGGGGTGGTCCTCTGAGCCTCCTGCTCCTCGTACACCGCCATCAGCTGGAAAACAACAACAAAACACATTTACAAGACTAAATATAGAGTAAGACTGGCCTTATTTGTTGTAATTATTTGTGTTACAAAATTTACAATTTACAATTTCATTGTATTTGGGTCAATGTCATGACGTGTGTCCAATTGCAGTTCCTTCCGTTAAAAAGGTTTAAATTTCATAATAATTCCCCACATACCTGTAGAACCACTGACCTCCATCGAACCAAATATTTTTTTTCAGACATCAGTTATTCTGCATGTTTCTGCATATTCTGCAAGTGTTAAAATGTCATGTGGTGTGACCGTCCGTCCTCAACTGTTGATTTTTAAAGTTCTGAAAAACTCTAAATCATATCAAATTTATTTTCTTTCTTTTTTGGCATGTTTTGTGAGGTGTTTTTGGTCCCACATGAAATTTCAGCTTTCTTGAATAGATGTTTCCCCTATAATGTTCAAACAAAAATTGTCCTATTTTTTTTCAAATATCATGTTTTCACATTTTCAAATATCAATATCATGTTCATATTACTCAGAACTTAGATTCATATATCAACCATGTTTTAGAAAATAAAACAATTTTAAGGTTATTCTTGACCGCACCATATGACAAGGTCGTAGCCAAATCATGTACATAAAAAAACACTAAAAATGTCAAACATAGATTTATGTACCTGACTTCGTAAATATTTGAAAAAGTTCAATAGAAACTACATTTTAAAATTTGCCTGTTGAAAATCCATCACTGACCCTCAAACATTTTGAAACTGAGGAGTCCGACACAACATTTTTTTTGCGTCATTGACCCATATGTCATTGACCCATTAAAAAAAGGTAGGACGGTAGGTAAATGTACACTTAATAGCATGTTTTACAATTAAAATGAAAAATGATTAAAAAAAATTCTGAACTGCACAGTAGCAAGATCCAAAACTGAAATCAAGAATGTGACACAGCAAAAGAAAAAAAAAACAGCAAAAAATGAAAATGATCTGAGAAAATAACACGTTAAAAATACCTTGAATATCTGGAGGTGCATGTGCAGACTGCTGAAAAATAGACAATGCTGTTTTTGCAAAATTTTAGTATATTATTTCTTTTGTTTTTGTTGTTTTTAATCAAAATCAAATTAAAAGAAGAGTATAAAGTGATATTTCTGCACTCTTATGGACAATGTCACAACAGGTTGGCCTAATTTAAGTTACTATACTTGAATAAAGCTTCACTGTAAACCCAAACACTCAAATTAATAAAAAATAATGATTTCCATTGAATAAAAAAAAAATTAGGTGCTCTGCTTATTATAATTTTTACATGCATCTAACAGATTTTCTAGACATTAAATTAATTATTTTTTTTATTATTTTTA